>SNQJ01S0035419.1:63126-104154 GCA_010110895.2 Picea sitchensis | reverse complement strand
AGGCTGGATCTTGGTGGTAGCAACGGTGGCACTAGGTTCCGCATCAATGATCCATCTTCCCCTTTTTGGTTCTGGATCAGAGTTAGAATCTGCATATGATTTAGAGGCTTTCACTTCAGCCACCAACAACTACTTTGAGCAACAATCAACAGTGTTATGCCAAGGGCTCTTATGGAAGTCGCACCACTTCCCAGTATCTTTCTTTGTCTTTCCAGTGTCCTTCTTTGCTTGCGGTTTGGACTGGTTGTCCTGATACTTTCCATATTTTCTCTGTCCTTTGTTCTGTGGGTTGGGGTCTCCCTTTCCTAGCTTTTTTTTTGTGGGGTTCCCAGGCCCAAATTGTCGCATCTTTTGTTTGAGCTTCTACTCGATTTTGACGGCATATTGGTAGGCCGCGCCCAAGGATGAGATGTCTAGAAATTCCATTTCGGTCTGGATGTATCTATGAATAGCATCACGATACTTGATCACCATATTTCACTCTGAATCTTTGATACCCATCTTGGTGTGCAAGGTATGGAAGATATTTGTGAAATCTGGCACTGCTTGGTCTCTTTCTTGCCGCAGTGTGGTCCATTTGGTATATAAGTCACCATAACTTCTGACAGGGTAGTATTGTTCCTTAATAGCATCCATGAAGGAATACTAGGTGGTTGTGACTATAAATAATGAGGGTTCCTCTGTTTCCTTTTTCTCACAAAAAGTTTCCCACCAATCTTTGACATGGGGAACGGCTTTGAGGAGCGCAAAAGTAATATTTTCTCTATTCGAGAAGTTATGGACATAAAAATACCCTTCTAGTAGATTCAACCACTTGTCTACAGCATCTGCGTCTATCTGACCTTAAAATATAGGAATATCAAAGTTTATTTGTACCTTGAAGGGGGTGGTGCCTCTGCTCGAAGAAGATGCGTCGCATGTTGGTAGCCGCCGAAGGATTTGCGCGAAACTATCCATCATCTCGTTCCTCTATTGCGGAGGGCTTCCTCAATCAATAGTTTGAAAGGATCTCTTGTCCTGTCATATTTCTTTTCTCCTTCCATGAGAGGTCACTTGGGCATGCAAGATATTTTGTCCTCTAGAGAAACAAGCTCAAGACCCAACTCTTTGTACTCTGACCGCGTTGGGGACATGCATTAAGACGACAAGGAGAAGACCACTCTGATAACACTGATCCGGATTTTATTAGCAGAATGAAATGAATAAATATTATTAACAGGTTCTTAACACAAAATAACAGAGATATATTAAAATTGGTTTTCTATTCAATAATGAAATACGCTGAAACTGTAAAATGCAGCGGAAACAAGCTTGTTGGAATGGTGGTGGCTTATCTCTGAGAAGAGATGTGACGATTGCGCTCATTCTCAAGAAGATCATTACAATGAGGCTCTGAAGGCCTTTTTAAAATAAGTAGGAATTCCAAAAACCCTATACATCCAAAAACCTAACCCTAGGAGATGAAGCGCCAAAAGTCATGTTGGCCCCGTTTGGGTAAGTTAGTGCATCAACTTCCCGAGGTCGTAACTTTTGCATACGATCTATGTTTTAGGCGTATGATAGCTTGTTGGAAAGGTATCATCGAGGAGATTCATTTTGGGGGCTCAATCATGTTGTAGGCTATCACTAAGAATCTTGATCCCGAAAAACCTTCATTTAGGCCCTCAAAATGGCCTTTGAAGTTAAAACTGCTAAAAATAGTAAATTGCCAAAATTGCTAGAAAATTGTTTTGAGCCAGTTGGAAAAGGTGGGTGGCCACCGATATCCACCTAGATCACATGATTACTAATATGATCACATACCTTGTTATTATTATTTCTATGAGAGGATACCTTGCTATGATTATAAATCTTGTTATGATTAAGTGTTATGATTGGATATGTCAATATGATTGAATATCTTATTATGTTTATTGGTATCCTTGCTATGATTGATTGGATAACTTTATATGATTGATCATATGCTTTAATATGATTTATTGGGAACCTTTTCTATGATATGGTTAGGATGTATGTTCACATTGGATTACTTAACATGATGTAAATCTTTATTGGATACCTTTTCCATTTAATGTGGCTTATTATTTATGCTTGGTTAACGAGATACCTCATGTGATTGATTAAGATTATGACATTGCATGTATACATCGGTACCTTGTATGGACTAACCCATTACAAGTTTATATCTCATCTGGTCTATGTGGATTAATAGGTTGGGAGTGTGCCTGCAACTTGAAAGGGTGTTAAATATTAGTGTGCTTGGCTCCTTGTACTATTTTTTTGGGCCCAAATTCCAAATACACCATTGTTTTCATGGTTGTGATCACTAGTTCAATGTGGTAGTAAGGTCTTTTCTTGAGGGTGGTGCCATTTTTTTCATGGTTGCAATCACTAGCCGAAGGTGGTAGTAATACAATTTCATGTAGTAATCCCATGGGATATGGGGGTTTTAAAAGTATAAGAGCCTCTCCACGACACCTATATTGAATTAATTATAAGCTCATTGACTTATTCATAAGTAGTTGGGTGGGATTCTTGAGAAAATAATGAGTTTGTGGTTCCAATTCACATTGAAATTGAGCCCTGGTAGGGGAGAAACACCTATGAGGGTGATTGCATTGGTTGGGTGAGAAAATGACCTTGGTGAATTACCCCCCTCTATTATTCAATATGTGTTCATGGAATCTAGTTGGATACTACTAGTGTGAGCTAGAGCACAATCGGCTCAACCTTGGACTTCTAAAAAATACATGTTACAAGTATTTTTGTGTTTAAGTAATTAATTTGTAAAATGTTGGTTTTTATAGATGGATGATTTGATTGCATGTTCCTTATGGTCCTTTGGTAGTCCCTACCTAGTGTGGTTTCTAGCTTATATGCATTGTGCTTGGTTCTTTTAGTTATATCTTTTTGATGCAATGGTTGTAAAAGGAAAAAAATGATATCATAGGGGTAACGTTATTGTTGGTATGGTATAATAACTTTTTTGGTTTCCTCATCAACCCTGGTTTCTCACTCTAAGAAGACAAGTACATAGAGAAGAGTACAATGATGATGATATCAAATGACTCTCTCCTTCCTATATATATATATATATATATATATATATGAGCGGTATTAGAGGACATAAAATATATGTGGGCCTAAACCATTAAAATCAACCTACAAAGCCACAAGTAGGCTTGGAGTGCTACACTCCAAAGTTACACATGTCAAGTTCCAAGGTGATATCATAGACAAGAAAGGATCTAATGCAAGGGTACTCCATGAGATGTGACCAATGGTCCTCCTCCAATTTTCCAAGGACTTCAATGATCCTCCTCCAAGCCTCCAAGAATACCAATGCACCTCCTAAGCCATGTACTCCACTGGTTCCTTTTCCTCTACATGAACTTTGTCATGATGCATGCATCCCAAAGTCAACTCCATGCTTCCATGCAAGCATACATGCCACCTCATGATGTATAGGGCTCAATTACATCCTCTTTAATGTCAAATTATCCTCATCCAAAGTAAGTTGTTCTCCAATCATACAACCTCCTCCATGTGGCTAGCATGTAGAATGTCACCAATTTATTTGAATCTCTCCAATGCCATGAGTAATTTCATGTCAGTGTGAAAAATTTAATTTTTTTTAAAACCTACAGTCCTTGTCTCTATAGCGACGAAACATTGTGGAAAATATGGCATTCTCATGGCAACCAAACCTTTTCATTTGTGTTTTTCCATGAACATTTTTCTATATAGCAGCGAACAAATATGGAAAACATAGCATTCTCGTGGCAACAAAAAATTTCCAATTGTGTTTTTCCATGAACATTCATCTATATAGAGATGAACAATCGCGGAAAATATAGAATTCTTGTGGCAACAAAAACTTTTCATTAGTGTTTTTCCACAAACATCTGTCTATATAGAAACGCAAAATCGTGGCAAGTATAGCATTCTCATGGCAACAAAAAAAATCTATTTGTGTTTTTCCATGAAAATTTGTCTATATAGGGACGAAAAATCGTGGCAACTATAGCATTCTCGTGGCAAAAAAAACTTTTCATTTTTTTTTCCACAATGTTTTGTATATATAGTGATGCAACACCATGGAAACTCTACATTTTCATGGAAAAAAAAACTTTTCATTTATTTTTTCCCACGAACATTCGTCTACATAGCAATGAAAAATCGTGGCAAATATAACATTCTAGTGGAAACAAAATATTTCCATTTTAGTTTTGCCACGAACATTCCTCTCTATAGCAACGAAAAATCGTGGAAAATATAGCATTCTCGTGGCCAAAAAAATATTCCATTTATGTTTTTCCACGAAAATTCATCTATACAGTGACAAAACATCGTGGAAAATATAGCATTCTCGTGGAAACAAAAAAAAATCATGTGTTTTTCCATGAATATTCGTCTATAAATCGACGAACAATCGTGGAAAATATAGCATTCTCGTGGCAACAAAAACGGATGTTTGTCACTATACAGACGGAGTTTGTCGCTATATAGATGAATGTTTGTAAAAAAAAACATGTTGCAACAAATGCTTACCAAACGAATGACACGTGACAACCATATTTTGTGGATATTTCCACGATGAGTTATGGTTCGTCGATATAGCAACGAAAAAAGATCCATGAAAAAAAAGACCCACTTTCATGGCAAGTTCAACGAAAATATGTCGCAATAGCAACGAAAAAGCATGGAAAATTTGTTCATATTTATTAGTGGGAAAAGGAAGCAAGAAGAACCAAAGAAGGAAGAATTGTTAAATTTGTTATTAAGCAGTCAAGTGTATTCAATATTCTTTAACTTTTAACAATTAGAACAATAATTGCATGCATAAATATCACTGAAAGAAATACACCCACAGTATACACAAGATTTATCCTGGGAAACCCTCTTGGGGGAGAAAACCCAACAAAGCTTCTTCAATATAGTTTCGTCAACAAGTACAACGTCTCTCTCCAAGAGAGATCTCAAAAAACAGAAGATAAACCAAAAATCCTAACCAGAATAGAGCAGCGCACCACTAGACCAAGATAGTCCTCCAACAGATAAACAAAACCCTTCACCAGAACACCCTTACTCTGTAGTTGTGTCTCGTCCTCAAACTTGCGCACTTTTCCTTGAGAGAGAACTTGTATTGTGTGTTCTTAAAGTGAGGTGCCTAGCCTCTTATAAATACAAGTTGAGCCACCCAGAGTTAGGTTAGGGCCAACGTGTATATTTTACACTTTCTAATTTCCATTTGACTTTTAAAAAGGCACAATAGGGACAAATTTACAAATACAACATGGTATTATTCTTTAGGTTTTTTACTTGGTCCAATACAATTAAATACAATAATAATATCTTCCGAAGCTACTCAAACTTCAACACTCCCTCTTAGCAAGGAAGGTATTCTTATGGCATGATCGTCACGACTATTTCTGCACTTTATGCATCCAGGGTCTCGTCATCCTTCCGATATTTATGTCATCACGGAGCTTTAACTCGACAACTCACACATAATCTAGCAACTAGTTCATACAGAACTAGTAACTCGTTAGTTCACACAAAATCTAACATGTAGTTCATACAGAACTAGTAACTCGCCATCTCACACAGAATCTGACATCTAGTTCATAAAGAATTAGTAACTCGCCAACTCACATAGAATCTAGCATCTAGTTCATAAAGAACTAGTAACTCGTCATCTCACACAAAATATGACATCTAGTTCATAAAGAACTACTAACTCGCCAGCTCACACAGAATCTAGCATCTAGTTCATAAAGAACTAGTAATCTCTGGTTGGCACACTAGGCAACCGGTCCACGGTGACCAGGCATCTAATCACAAGGATTAGGCGATGTAGTGTGCAAACACTACCCATCTAGCCCAAGGCTAGGAACCACCTCTTACCACACAGGTTGTCCCTCCAACTGGCCCTCCATCTTGAAAAGATGGGAAAATCGCCAGCCCCAAAGGATCGACATTTGTTGACCATGTGTGAGGTCATGTTGATTGGTACCATAGTCAATAACGTGCCCATGAATGAATACTTGTTGCTACTGCCATATGTTGATGGTGTTTCCCTAGAATCTCATCCGTAACTCATCACGCCCTCTTACTAGGGAAGTCCTTCTAGACCACACCAAGCTTGTCTCTGAAGTACACAAACTTCACTCTCAACAGAGGCTTGGTCAACACATATGTTATCTACTCATCTGTAGTGACATACTTGATCTTCATTGATCCCTTATGTACCATATATCTAATATAATGGTACCTAATATCGATATGCTTGGACTTGTCATGAAACACTGGGTTCTCTGACAACTTCACATAACTATGGTTGTCACGCCAGATACAAGTCGCCTCTAACTCAAGATCAAACAATCATGTAAGAATATTATGAAGCCACACTTCTTTGCTATTATACGAGCACATTGTTATATACTCTACATTGTTGAAATATTGTAACTTTGAAAAATATTCTAATTACATTTGAGCTATTATATTATAGATCAAATCCCCTTTTGTCGATTGATCATGTCGGGTCTTGTATAAGATCAAATCCTCTTTTGTGGATTGGTCAAACCATATTTGTATGGTGGTATTAGTAAAGTCAACCCCTAGTGTTTATAAAGTGGTTTTAACCACTTCTAGAAGAAGTCGACCCCACTAATTGAAGAGACATAACCCTAGAGCCTCCTTAACTAGTATTTATATGTGAGGATGGTGCCTCACTTGTACACTCTCACACTCACTCATCTAGTGCGCATATATTGAAGGAAGTTACAGTTGCAAGAGGAAGGAGAAGAGAGGCGCATGCTCAATCTTGATTTATCTTTGGTTTTTGGTCTTAGTCTTGGCATTGTATTGGCAATCTATTATTGAGGAAGTTTTTGTCGCGTTTTCTCCCCCATGAGGGTTTCCCAGGATAAAATTTTGTGTACCTTGTGATTGTGTTTCTTTCAGTGATCCTCTTTATGTTGTTGAACTTTTGGAAATGCATTGAATGCTCAAGTAAATTGGAAATAATCTAAAATCAATAGTAAAAACTTAACATGGTATCAAAGCTTGACCGAATAGAGCATCTTTCACTAAGTATCTAAACGTCATTGTTGTCGTATAAGAAAATTAGGGCTTTTTACTGAAGATGATTTTTTGACCAAAAACTATCTTGGAAAGTGTGCCCTTCCCTAGCGCATATTTTGGAATCTTGAGCAAACTTTTCCAGTGGCCAGATTCTCTAGATATTCAAACCATAGTTTTGACTGGTACCAGAAAACCAAGAAACAAGATCAAGTACTAGAAGTACCAGTCAAGAATTGTGCAGGTCAAGTTCAAAGGGTAAAACTTTGAATTTTCTGAAACAGTCATCTATGTTGGCGTGAATTTGATCGAACCAGGGTCCTTCTTAGGTTACCAACAAAAGGTACTGTGTAATCTAGAGAACTGGCATTTTCATCTCCTCTGAAGAAAAGAAGTCTCACCCGAAGCGTTGCTGAGACAGATAGATAGGCAAGGGTAGGGAGAAGACTAAATAGGATCCATAGAGCATTCAAAACTCATTCATGTTCTTGCACGAGAGACATTAACAGATCTGAAACATATAAATGCAAGAATCAAACCTACTTATGTTGCAAGAAATAATTTAAACGTTGAACCATCAAATAGAACTCATAAGCCATAAGGAAACACTGTAATCCATAAGTAAACATACAAAGACGCAACATATTTTGAAATTTGGTCTTGCTTCACATTATCTCTAGGATCTTTCTCTCGTTATAGAATTAGAATTACACAGTAAGGATAAGTACATATTATTGGCTCTAGACCCATGCCACAGAGCTATAATTCTCCAACTGATAGGTCCAATTCATTACAGACTCAGACTTGTCTGCTTCCAACTTACAAAAATTATCCACAGCTAATCCCAAAATCTGGGCGACTCTGACCAACCTGACTCAAATCAACCCATTCGACTAACCCATGCACTAACGAACCAACAGGTGAACCAACCAACCAACCAACCCTTTTACAATTATGTTCATCACTATATATAGTTGGGTTGTGTCTTCCTTCTCCGCTTGCACACTTTCTTGTTATGTTGCAACCATTTTTTGTTTCGATGGTGTTGCGCTGACTTCCACAACTGATTTTTGTTTCTCTTTCTCCCGGCCTCAGATGGAGTTTGTGAAACTCGTGCTTAGTCAAAAATTGTGTGATCCCTTCTCAAAAATGAAGGGCCCAACAGGCTCCGACCACAATCCTTGACTCGTCCTCGAGTCAAGGTCTTGGTTCTTTCACATCCTCCAGGAACATCTGTTGTTTTCCCTTGTCCGTATTTTCTTCTTCTTTGGGCTCTTCTGTTTGTGATTTTTCTTCCTTTACCTCCTCAAACGAAGGGCCCAATTCTGGTACTATCTCTAATGCTTTGTTCTTTACTCCTTGAAAGCTTCCAACTTTGTCCTTCCATTTCTGGACGAGGAGTGATGCTTCTGCAAGAAAATGTTGGGTTGTTTCTTTGTTGTACACCTCTGTCTTGGCCGCAAACAACGATTGCCACTCGGAATATGTTGTTGCATCGAATTGATGCATTTGCATGTAGACGCTCTGAATTACAGGTCAAAATTCATGCAACTCTTTCTTGGCTACGGACTGTGCCTCATAGAGTGTATTCAGTTCATTGTCGGCCTATTGAATTTGGTCGAACTTCTGTTGTTGCTCCATGGGGTCCATTGTGGCCGCAACTTCTTCATTGACCACCTGGATCTTTGTGTGTACCTACTCCAACACCTAATTCCATCGAGCGATGATGCCCATCCAGTCGCTGACTTCCTTGAAGATTCTGGTGCAGTCTGTTGTGTGCATCTGCAATGTTTCTTGAGCGTTGTTACCTTGCAATATTATCTTCTGCATATGTTCCTGCAACTGTTGAGGCTATTGTTATACTTCCTATTGGACCTTTTGTAGCTTCACTTGCAGTTGCTCAATGTGAGTAGTGAGTTGTTTCCATTCTTCTTGTAACAACTCAATCTGTTGCTCTGGCTCACTTACATCATGGGCTTCGGGTAGGTCTAGCGCAACCTTTTGAATCTCCGGCCAGGCTTCAACAAGTTTTTCTTGCACTTTTTCTAGTTTCCGCTAGACTTGGAGTTTGTCATGTGCTTCTTGCATTCTACATGTTTCCACGATGAGTTGTTCCTCCCTTGCAGTCTCAGTGAATCTCTCAACCTTTTGGAGCCATTTCTCTAATTGATCCATTGATGCCCTAATTAGTCCAAATAATTGTGGCGTTGGCCACAATACCAGGTCAGTGGATGAAAGAGTTGTGTTGGTGGGTGCCCGCATATATAGTGGAAGTCCACTGGTCGTTGAATGGACCAATAAAGTTTTGACCTCCTCCTTCGTTGGTGGCACTGGTGCGATCCTCAACCTTAGCTATGCTGGAAAAAGAGTCAGAACCTTTTTTCTGGCTATGCAGAGTTACATCAATTCTGCACATTGCTGAGGGTTCTGGAGAACCTTCTCTATTTGTGCTCACCTAGCTGTCTTATCCTGCTCAGTTGTCGATTCAGGTTCGTTGTGCGCATATGGTATCTCTGGCTCTTTCGGTGCTTCTGCTTCATGTGTTGTGATTTCTTGGCCACCCTCACCCTTGGCTAGTGAGGTGATTTGTTGGTTTTTTTCGGGTTCCATATCCTCTCTTCTTCGGGCATCTTCTTCTTGTGTTGAAGACTCAGGTTGTTGTTCCTAGGTGTCTAGATTCAGATCATCCATCATTGTGCTCGTCTCGGAGGCTTTGGAGTCGAGACCAGAAACTTCTAATCTTGGCTTGGGTAACTCTCTAGTTATTTGTGGGAGTCGTCGTTCTACTATCTCTAGTTGATCGAGCTACATCGGCTCTGGGGTTGTGGTCTGATGTGGACTGAAAGTGATGAGGTTTGGTAATTGGAGTGGTGGTGGAGGGTGCTCAATGATGAATGTGGACGGAAGTGTTTCAGGCTTCAGGTCATCCTGAATATCAATGACAGTGGTGGCTTTGTTCGTGGCACGGGTGCGGAGAGTGGCAGATGCAAGGGGTTGTGGGTTCAGGGGTTTGTTCGGCGAGACCCCAGTTCTGGGCCTCTTCACCAATGGTTCGGTATTGAGCACAATGCCCAAGATCTGGTTAACCTACGCACCTGACAACACGGCATTGTCTAGCATATGACGGTGGGACAGTCTTTTTCTCTGCTCTAACTATTGTATCTCTTCTTCCTCCTCGAAGTCTGTTTGTACCGGAGCATCTGGCTTCTTCTACTCGAGGCCTGAACTCGATCCTTCTTCTGCTTCATTGTCTTTTTTCTTCAGCAGCTCCCCAAGAAAAATGTAATGCATTCCTGATTTACACAGGCTACATTTGACTCCTGGCCATGACATGACTTCCTTATCGTAGGCTTCCTCATCCAAACAGAATAGTAGCATCCTTGTGTGGAAATGTTCCTTGCTGACATGTCTCGGCCAGACGAATGTTTTGTGTCGGTTCATGCTGAAGGTGATATTCCTCATGTTACAGTTGAGGATCTCTTGAGGGATGCATAGCCTCTGCATTGTGTCTATCATACCATTATACCATTTGGCAAATGTTGCGTTGTTGAATGTTGTATTCTCTGAGTCTGGTATGGACTTCCATGGCTCGAACATCTTCTCCATGCACCCCTTATCTAGTATTGTCGATTGTCTGCCCACAGGTGGATTCCATTTGAGCATTGTGAATGCCACAAGTAGGTATCCATAGGTGAAGTTTCCTCCCTTCTCCTGCACTTATTCGCAAGCTACTAGTAGTTCCTCCAACAAGAAACTACACCAGTTGAACACTTCTCCATTTGTGCAAAAGTTGGCAAATGATAACGCATCTAGAGTGCATTCTCCCTTATAGTAAGACCTCGTAACCTTGTTGGATATGATGTAGTAGCCAGTCTGGACTATCTCCGGCAGTATTGGTTCAATTACTGTTGTGTGTCCTCCTCTCTTTGTGTTAAATTTCTCGTATAGGCTAAGCTCGCCTTTCTTTTTCCTGTGCTTACTAGAACCCTGGAATCCCTTCGACACATACTCTCCTTGGGAGGATAGTCCAGTAAGTTGTTGAATGTCTTCAACATGGATTGGAAACCGCTTATCCAACCATAGACTTATGGCATGCACCCTGCTTATCAGAAATTTCGTGCAGCACGCAATCTCGCCTGTGGTACTAAAGACTGGTAAGTCTCTCAGGTTCATGATGGTCAAGTTAAATAAGTTGATGAACTCTTATTTTGGTACAACTTGCATTCCTCTGATTCCATAAGGAACTATATCCCAAAGGACATCTGTGTGCATCTGTGGGAACAAGGCTGAATCTGTGAAGTCAAGGTCAAGGAGCTTAACGTGCTCTACCTTCCCTTTGAGATCACCCACGATCTCGACTCAGGGGTCACAGGGATTATCTGGTACTGCTTTTTTAATCATGGCGCTTCGGCTTGATGTGGCTCTCGACATTCACACTTCTGTGGAAGGTAATAACTAGGGTTACGTCTGCAGCTTTTACAATGGTCCCAACTGGTTCGCACTGCAGAGTTCGGAAATGGCTATGCTCTTTTTAGAAATAGTACATTCTCAGCTGAGTTCTAAGAGCCTTATACTTGGCTTAATGGGTAAGTTTTTAGCAGTAATTGCTACTCATCATGATCGTATGGATGTAATCGGGTGTGAGTTGTCTGACGGGATAGTTTAATCAAGGTAAATCCTATTGGCGATCTTGGTATTTACTTATTTGAGTGGAATAAGGACGTGGCCGATTTGAGACCATTTTGTTTGATGGGTGGGTGTCCCAGCACGAAATTCGATGGCATCTTGGCATAATGCATATTTATGGCTTAACGGGCATCAAACAGGGTACCGGAATGGCAATAAAGGTTGTGGCTAGAATGGGTTTGTGTGGCCTATAACTCAGATTGGATTTGGATTCATGGCCCCTCCGACCACAAAGGTTGTCTACGTCGTCTTTAATGACTGTCATTAATGGAATCTCTTATGCTTCAGGTCCTGCACTGTTGAGTCATCAGCTCTGTATCAACCAACACTTAGACAAAACAAATGAACTATGTGTTATGGCGCAATATTACGCATATGGACTTTATTAACTGAATTTACAAAATTTCAGAAAGAAAACAAAACTCAAATCTATATATTGTACAAGCTCCTTCCGATTGGAGCGAATTTCCTTCTCTTTCAGTTTTGAGATGGTTAGGGCTTCAAACGAGTGCCATTCACCCATCCCGGTCATAGAAAACCATCCAGTTGCATGTTTCTGACTGCTCCTGAGGGTCGAATCTCTACAACTATGAAGGGTCTCGACTAGTGCATACATAGCTTTCCAGGATGCTTCTGGTATCGACTATCGTAGAGTAACACCTTATCCCCTTGTGTGAATACCTTGGTCTTAATGTGTCATTCATGCCAAGCTTTTTGTCTTTCCTTTTCAACCGACTGGTGGAAGTCTACTAGAAATCTGGTTTCCTCGAGTTCTTGTAGCTTCGCAAGTCTCTGCACCATTGATTCCTCTTATGTCGTATGTGTGACTTGTGCAATATACAGGCTTGAAATGATGAACTCTGCAGGCACCATTGCCTCTCTCCCATAGACTAAATGGAACGGTGTGTATCTGTTTTGGATTTATCTGCCCCCCTCTGTCTCTTTGATGGCTAGGTTTCTCAGTTCTTCTAATTCGTCTAGTCTTTCTTAATCTTTGCTAATATGATAGCATTCTATAGGATTTTCAGTCGAGGGTAAGTGGAGTTTAGTCTAAAGTTATTGGGTATGCTTGGAACACACTACAAAGTTTGATATCTTATTACTATTGGTCATAAAAATAAGTTTTTTAATATTTTGTAGGGCTAGCTCAAGCTCGGGGTACTTACTTGTGAATGAGAAGTCCTTGCAAAATTGAGCTGCCAATGTCTTCCAGACGCTATTTTGTCTTCTAGTTTCCTCATGTATGAACCAAGCTTTCGGGATTGGGCCTAGAGAGTGGGGAAATACCTGAACCCAGAAACGAGAGGGTATCTTTGTAGCCTGCCACCGTGTCACACACTATTCAATGTGTATTCTAGGATCTGATTCTCCGTTGAATGGTTGTGCAACTTGGAGATCCATCTGCATCTCTGATTCCAGTTGCTCTTTATTCCAGAACCTGTATTTGATAGCTTGCTTCACCTCATCCCAAGTTCTGACTACAACTTTATGAGTGGCCCACCATCTGGCGGGGGTGTTCTAAAAAGCTACATCTAGTACTGAGATTCTTTGATATTCTCTCACATTCTCTTCCATATTCTGCAAAAAATTGTCTATATCTGAGGTACCATCATATATTGGGTTTTCTCTAACTTCGGTCCCAGCCCATCTGGTCATTCTGATAGTTGCGCATCTTCTTGAGAATATTTCATGTGAGCCTTGTTGCCAAATATCAAAATCTATTTCTGAATCTGTGTCTGCTGACTGTATACTTCTCCATCTTACTGATCCATCATCAGTAGGGTTTATATAATCATTTATTTTCCCCGTTTTTACAGTGTATAACTGGTCTATGTACCTGGGTCCTACATATGGATCCAAAGGTTGAACTACCTTGATTCCCTCAACTTCAAAATTCATGGTGTATTTCTTTAAGTTGATTACTACATAATTTTCATAGGCCCAATCAATGATAAGTAGTGCAGGGTAAGGGTCCTTGTCTCCCATGATCTCAATGACTTCAAATTCAGCTATTGTTTTTACTCCTGCTACATCAATTTCCACGTTCTCCAATATTCCTATGGGGAAGATGCAGTACTGGTTTTCCATTCTTAACTGAATTGGGGAATATGTCAGTCTCGGTTTTCCTAAGGCTTACCAAGTCTTCTTAGGCAGAATGTTCACATCTAACCCTAGGTCCAACATGATGTCCTTAATTTTGAAGTCGTCTAACTAGGCTACCAGTCGAAATTCTTTTTCGGTTCACACTTTTCTTCGATGCACTCGCTGAGTACTCTTCTCAGGAATATTATTCCTTATCCTTGCTTCTGAGTTCTCTTCATTCCCTAATACTAGGTACAGCGCATTGCACAACTTTTTTGTTATTTGATCATTCCCTAGAATGTCAGAGAATAATTGAAACCAAAGATCAACAGTGTTTTTAGGTTGCTCAGGTTGTCTTGGTATGACTATAGGGTTCCTGGGTGCAGGGGGTGAATCAGGGACTTGCGTCATCTTAGGGTAAATAGTTGACTAAGGCAGGTTCTCTTACATTTCATGACTAGGAATATTCTGGAATACTTCTATGGCATATTTGAAGAATAACTTTTTCTTTAGGGGATCATACATGCCTCCCTTAGGTGTTTCTTTATGGATATGAGGTAGATTATTAGCATCATCCCCTGTCTTTTCTCCTCCTCGAGTGCATAGATGATTTTAGGGGCTAAATTTCGCAAATGGGCTATTTTTCCATGGTTTTTCCCAAAAAAAAGATTCGCTATTTTCCATTTTTTCTAATAACGATTCGCCCAAATTCCATAGAATAAAATTATTTTACCTTAAAAATTGCCAAAAATTTTAAGAAACTATATAAAATCCTTACAAATTTGAATATTTTTACAAAACTATCGCCAAATATTTTACATTTTGAATATTAAGGACTAGTAATATTAGCCCATGTTTCTACATTTTATTATAAATTTCCATCCTTAAAATCATCCTCGCTCGAGTGACGATATTAAGGTTGGGAAATTGTCCCTTAGAAATCCTCTTGATCTCTGAACTGATAAGGTTAGTTCCTCTTTGTCATACTATGTCTTCCCACTTTGCAATTAACTCTGGGAAGTCTTCAGTTACGTGTTCGTTGATTCTGCAGTGAGAGCACCATGGTCGCCTTGGATGAGGACAATCTGCAGTTATAACATCGCAGTTATAACATCTGCTTGGTCCTCATCCTCCAGTTCTTCCTCCTCTAAAATCTCCTCTGGTTCACTTCCTCGACCTCTTCCTGGTCCCTGAGGGTTTTCATTCACCCTGAATATTGTTCAGTCTAACCTATATGCAAGTGCATCCAACGCTCTACATTGATTGGTAGTATGCGTGGTAGATGCACATAACTCGTAGTGTACTGTGTTTGGTACTGTCGAATATTTATGCATGATGGGGCACTGTCTTGGCCCATGGTCATGGATTCGGAAGATCTCACAATATTCCATTGTCAGTGTTTCTTGGCCTCCTGGGAAAGCATGATATAGGGTGGGGTGATGGAATGATGAATTCATCGACACTTGCACAACTCCTCCCATGGGTTCTGGTGGGGTTACCATCAAATTATGAGGGGGTCCCAGTCCCCTCATTCTCAGACATTTGTTCGTTAGATGACCTTCTATGTAACATCCAGTGCACTAAACCTATGGTCGTCTTGGTCTGGGTATCGTCAGATCCTGAATATTTTTTGTCAGTGTCGATATCTGCCCTTGTAGTTGTGCCAGATTCACATCTATTAGGGGTCAGGTTGCTCTTAGGCTCCCAGGGTATCCCGTCATGGTTTCAATCTTCATCGATTTTTCCAAGGTGTCTATTAATGTGGCTATCTGTTGTTGTGTTAGCGAAATCTGAGTTAGAAGCAACAACCCCTGAATGTACCACTCCCTTTGATGTTCTTCATGTATTGGATGTGCCAACCTCCCTATGGCATCTTTAAACTTATGTTTGTACTCCCAGGATGATTTTCCTTCCCTTTGTTGGATCTCACGCAACTCAGACAAATCCTGTTGTTCTGACTGAGGTAGTTTGAATTCTGCTATAAACTTCGTCTGTACCTGGCCAAGTGTGAACGCTTGACCTTGCATCCCTGACACTCCTGGTTCAATGATGTTCATGTACCACTTGAGAGGGCGACCTCTCAAGGTAGTCTGGAACTTGACCAGCTTATTCGCATCTGGAGTCCCTCTGGATCTCTAGATTGCTTTTCACAAGAACCAGTGCTGCTCAACATCTTCATCTCCCTTACCCCAAAATTCTGGGTATCGGGCAATCGAACCTCTCGCGTGGCAGGCCATTGTTGATCCTGTTGTTCGTATTAGTATGAACCCTAACGATCCTTCTTGTGATCTACCAGGGATCCCAATATCTTCCCTATACCCATACTTCCTGGTTGTGACTGACTAACTAATTGTATTGGAACAGAACTAACATGAGAAGGTAGTATCGAACTTACTGCTTGTATAGAAGGAACTTGGGGTATGGGTGATTCGGGGTTGGCACCACTGGCTTTGGGGTGGTTTTCTTTGATCTGGGGGGTCTCATTAGCTTCCACTGGGATGATCTCTTCGACCAGATTCCCGATATCTCTTGTTATCGGGGCTGAATCTTCTCTTTATCCTCCAAGATTCATGTTAGCTTCCTCCTCGCTTACGTCTATACTTTTTCCTTCTTTTCCTACTTCCTGGGGACTTCTTTCTCTCCTTGATTCTCTCTCATTTAATATTTGACTGGCCAGTCATTCTTGTCTTCTCATCTTTTACAGTTCTTCCATCTATCTCTCCTCTACTTCTCCCGATCCACCTTATTTCCTCAACTTTTCAGACTATCTTGCAGCTTTCTTTATCTTTCCACACCACCACTTCTCAACTATGGAGGCTCTCTTCAAGGCTCTCTCATCCCTTGAGTCCATTTCTTTTTTTCTCCCCACCATTTGTCAAAGAACCCTTCCCCTCTCTCAGTCCATGACTCTCACCCTGTCTCGCCCTACCCCAAGAAAGGGTGTTTACGTTGCCATATCGGTCGGGGACATAATCAACATCCCTTCCTCCATTAAGAAAACCTTAATCCACAGGGAGATTTCTCTCAACATTCTTCCCCTTGTGCCTTTCTTGAAAATTTCCTCTGTCCACGAAAAAGACTGGTGGTTCTCAGCTGCAAATTTGATTATGTATCCCTCTAGTGTGGTGCTAACCCAGAAATCCATAGCTCATGTAACTGGGCAATCCAGCCTATGGAGTGTTGCTATATTCTCAGTATCCCACGCACAGATATTCTTAGCTCATTCTTGGAACTCTGGAGCTTCTTGCAGACTCTTTATCCATTGAAAAAATTCTTCCAGGAATTTAACCCAGAAAATATCATACTAGTCGCTCGATCTTTTTGAGTAAAAGATTGCTTTGCGATTGTTTTTCACTGATTTTCTCCTTAGTTCCACTTCTTTCCATATGAAGGCATCAAAATTCCTTTCCTACCATTGATCAATGCCAGATCTATGGATCAACGACATCATTCTCCCTACAGGTTCCCTTTTAGCACAGGTCCCGACAACTGAACCATTTTGTTGGCGCGAATTTGATCAGACCAGGGTCCTTCTCAGGTTACCAAAAAAAGGTACCGTGTAGTCTAGAGCGCTAAAATTTTCATCTCCTCTGAACAGAAGAACTCTCACCCGAAGCGTTGTTGAGACAGATAGATAGGGAAGGGTAGGGAGAAGGCTAAAGAGGATCCATAGAGCATTCAGAACTTATTCTTGTTCTTGCGCAAGAGACATTAACAGATGTAAAACATATAAATGCAATAATCAAACCTACTTACATTGAGAGAAAGCATTTAAACGTTGAACCATCAAATAGAAATCATAAGCCATAAGGAAACACTGTAATGCATAAGTAAACATACAAAGATGCAACATATTTTGAAATTTGGTCTTGCTTCATATTATCTCTAGGATCTTTCTCTCGTTACAGACTCAAAATTACATAGTAAGGCTCAGTATAGACTCTTGTCTCTAGACCCATGCCACAGAGCTATAATTCTCCAATGGATAGGTCCAATTCATTACAGACTCAGATTTGTCTGCTTCCGACTTACCAAAATTATCCATAGCTAATCCCAAAATCTTGGCAACTCTGACCAACCTGACTCGACTCAACCCACCCAACTAACCCATGCACTAATGAACCAACAGTTGAACCAACTAACCAACCAACCCTTTTACAATTATGTTAAGCCCTATATATAGTTGGGTTGTGTCTTCCTTCTCGGCTTGCACGCTTTCTTGTTCTGTTGCAACCATATGTTGCTTCGTTGGCGTTGCACTAACTTCCGCAACTACTTTATGTTTCTCTTTCTCCCGACCTCTGATGGAGTTTGTGAAACTCGTGCTTATTCAAAAAATTTGTGATTCCTTCTCAAAAACGAAGGGCCCAACAAGCTCCAACAAATGTGCCTCATCCCAGCACATCTCCTGGTAAGCTCAGTTTCAATTTTTGAGCATTTTCATTTTCTGGTCATTTTCCTAGCTCCAAGTCAAGATGTCTGCAAGCACTAAGCTTGTTGAAAAGATATAACGTGTGGAAAATTTGTGTTCCTGGAAGTACAAAATTGGACTCATTATTGAAGAGAATGACCCTGCAAAATTCATAAAATAAAATGTACCTGAACCTGAAAAAAATGCAACCAAAGAGAAGTACAAGAGGGATATGATTAAGGCTAAAAGAATAATTGCATATTCCATTAAAGACCACTTGATCCCTCAAGTTTATTCTAAGAATACTCCAAAATATATGTTTTATGTCCTAACCAGAATGTATGAAGGAAATAACATCAATCGGAAGATGAACTTGAGAACCCAACTCAAGAATACAAAGATGCAAAAAGGAGAAATAGTTCAAGACTATTTCTCTAGGGTTTATCAATTCAAGGAACACTTAGAGGCAATTGGATACAACTTAGATGAATATGAACTCGTGATGAAAACTCTTAATGGTCTCACAAGACCTTGGGATTCCTTCATCCAAACTATTTGCGCAAGAAAATAGAAACTCCAATTTGACAATTTATGGGAAGAATGCATTCAAGAAGAAGAAAGAGTGGCGAACCAAGAAGTCGTCATAATAAGAGATGAATATCAATCCCTAGTTTCTCATGCTAAAGGAGGAAAGAAAAAGTCTCATTTTCAAAAGGAGACCCACTTTCATGAAGAATCTCACTCTCCAAAGAGATTCCATAAAAATTATAAGGTTCAAAGAAAGGGAAAATATTTCTCCTCTTATCAATGTTATCATTGTGATAAGATGGGACACATTGCTAAGAACTATCCTTCCAAAAGATAATAATACAAAAGAACAAATACCAAAATACATCATTCCCATGCAGTTGAATATGATGAGCCACCCAATAAGTTAACTAAAGAAGAGATTGAAGATTATGTTTTGTTTTCCTCCCTCTCAAGATCAGTGACACCTGGAGAGGATACTTGGCTAATAGATAGCGGTGCCTCTAAGCACATGACAGGTCAGAAAGACATTCTCTCTATCCTTATGGAAAATGATTTCCCCCAGAAAGTTTCACTTGGAGATGATTATCAGTACCCTATCAAAGGAATGGGATAATCCACCTACAAACTTGATTCAGGAACTCTGATGAGAAATAAGGATGTACTCTATGTACCAGGTTTGAAAAAGAACTTACTTTCTATTTCAGCCCTAGATAAGAAAGTTTTCAGGGTTGCATTCATATATGGTGAAGTTCTTATATGGTCTAAAGGAAAAACTATAGAAGATGCAGTTGTTATTGGAACATAAGAAGGTGGTTTGTACAAGTTAAAAGGTCACTCAGATTTAGCCTTCACTCACTCTACTGAAAGTCCTTGTGAACTTTGGCATAGAAGACTATCCCATGTCAACTACAAATCCTTACCATATGTAATCAAGGTAGTTATAGGTTTACCATAATTTAAGGTTGATCATGAAGGTGTATGCAAGGGATGTGCACAAGGAAAGAACATAAAGAATCATTTTCTAAAGAACAACATTAAATCAGAATGAATCTTGGAGATTATTCACTCAGATGTATGCGGTCCAATGCCATCAAACTCTCTAAGCAGAGATGTCGGGATTAAGAGGGAACTCAACACTCCCTATAACCCTCAACAAAATGGTGTAGCAGAAAGAAAGAATAGAACGATTATGGAAGAATTAAAGACTATGATTCATGATCAAGATCTTCCAATGCACTTATGGGATCAAGTATCAAGAAAAAAAATATATGTCCAAAATAGATTATCCCATAGTGCACTTGGATTCAAAACCCCTGAATAATTGTTTACTAGAAAGAAGACAAAAGTAAGCCATCTCAAAATATTTGGTTTTCCAGTATTTGTACACATTCCAAAAGAAAAGAGAACTAAGTTGGATCCTTCAGGAAAGAAGGGAATATTTGTTGGATACTGTGAGGTCTCTATGGCCTTTAGAATTTGCATACAAGGTTACCATCATATTGAGATCAGTAGAGATGTAACCTTTGATGAGGATGCAACACTCAAAATATCAAGGAACCTACTTTCTTTGAAGAATTCGTTCAGAAGAAAGAATGGATCGACACCATGACAGGAGAATACTAGTCCATTATAAAGAATCATGTCTGGGAAGTACTTCCCAGACCAAAGAACAAAGATTTGGTATGCTCCAAGTGGATATACAAGATAAAACATGCAACAGATGGAAGTATTGAAAAACATAAGGCAAGATTTGTGGCTCGTGGATTTTCTTAGAAGGAAGGTATTGACTATGAAGAAACATTTGCTCATGTATCCAAATATACTTCTATCATAACCATCATATCTCTTGCAGCCAAAATGAAGTGGAAGTTACACCAGATGGATGTGAAAACAACCTTCTTAAATGGTGTTATTGAAGAAGAAGTGTATATAGAACAACCATAAGGATTCGAAGTTGAAGATAGAAAGACTCACGTCTGCGGGTTGAAGAAATCTTTGTACGGGTTGAAGCAAGCTCCTAGATCTTGGTATGGCGGAATTGATAGTTTTCTGACAAGCTTGGGCTCTACCAAGAGTAAATATGATCCTAACCTATACTTCAAGGTTATGAATGAAGCTCCAATTATATTGCTACTATATGTGGATGATTTATTCTTGACAGGAGAAGAAAATCTCATCACAGATTGCAAAAGGAAGCTCATTGCAGAGTTTGAGATGAAAGACCTAGGCCCGATGTATTATTTCTTAGGTCTTGAAGTTTGGCAGAGCCCAGAGAAGATCTTCCTTAACCAAGGGAAGTATGCAATTGAAATACTGAAGAGATTTGACATGTTGGAATGTAAATCCATGAACACACCCATGGAAACAAATTTGAAGATCTTGGTTGATACTTTATCAGAGTTGGTTGATGTTACTCTATACAAACACATTATTGGATCGTTGATGTATATGATGAATACTAAGCCAGATATATGCTTTTCTTTGAACACCATGAGTCAGTATCTAGTGGAGTCCATATGTGTTCACCTTGTACCTACAAATCATGTGATGAGATACTATAAGGGTACGTTGGATTATGGTCAATATTATACCGAGATCACGACTTCAGACTGTGTGGTTATACTGATTCAGATTAGGCCGGAAGTGTCTCAGATATAAAGAGCACTTTAGGATGTTGTTTCAGTTTAGGTTCAGCCATGACTTCATGGAAAAGAAGGAAGCAATCTAGTATTTCTCTCAGCACGGTAGAAGTGGAATACATTGCAGCATGTTTCACTAATTGTGAAGCCATATGGATTTGGAAGTTGTTTACAAGTTTGTTCGATCTAGAGATGGAAGACACTGTGATTCTATGTGATAATCGAAGTTGTTTAAAGATGACGAATAACCTAGTGTTCCATGATAAGTCGAAGCACATAGAGATATGGTATCACTACATTCGTGATATGGTGCAGAGGGGAGCTATAAAGCTCCAATATGTTGGCACAGATGAGCAGGTTTCATATGTGTTGACCAAGCCTCTATCTCATGTGAATTTTGAGTACATCTGAGACAAGCTTGGTGTTGCCTGAAAGGACCTCCCTCAAAAGGGGAAGTGATTTTGATGATACTATGGTATCCTGACCAATAGCAGGTAGCTCTATTAGGATTTTATATCCTAGGGGATTGATCATCCCTGGGAATATCCTGAAGGTCCGATAAGGACAGTCTATCAGAGTACCTGTGCATGTATATGCCAGCTGTGGTCAGTAGTGGTATCTCCATTGGGATTTTATATCCTAGTGAATATTATGATTCTTGGTCATATCCCGAAGGTCCGGTAAGGACGGTCTATTAGAGTACCATGTGGTATCTTGTTAGGATTTTATATCCTAGGGTATCTTATGATTCCTGGTAGTATCCCAAAGGTATGATAAGGACGGTCTTTCATAGTACCACAAAGGTTGTTGTTGATGCACCTACCTCATTATGTTTCCACATGTTGATGATGTTGTTGTTTCAGCCTCGTATTATTGATCTTGTTGTTCCATCTTTATGTTGTCGATGTTCTTGTTCTAGCTTCATTCTATTGATGTTTATGTTTCAGCTCCATGTTGATGATGATGATGATGTTACTCCAACTCCCTGTTGTAAATGATGATGATATTGATGATGAGAAAAAACTTCTGATGATTTATAGATGTGTCAGTCAGTGTTCCAGATGTTAATGATGATGGTTCCCTCTCATTCTCTTGATGATGTTTTATTGGGTCATGTCAGTAGAATACCCTTCTTGTTAAGGGGGAGTGTTGAAATATTGTAACTTTGAAGAATATTCTAATTACATTTGAGTTATTATCTTATAGATAAAATCCCCTTTTGCAGATTGATCATGTCGGTTCTTGTATAAGATCAAATTCCCTTTTGTGGATTGGTCAAACCATATTTGTATGGTGGTATTTGTAAAGTCGACCCCTAGTGTTTATAAAGTGGTTGTAAACACTTCTAGAAGAAGTCGGCCCCACTAAGTGAAGAGACATAACCCTAGCATCTCCTCAACTAGTATTTATATGTGAAGATGGTGCCTCACTTGTACACTCTCACACTCACTCATATAGTGCACATATATTGAAGTCAGTTGCAGTTGCAGGAGGAAGGAGAAGAGAAGTGCATGCTCAGTCTTGATTTATCTTTGGTGTTTTGGTCTTAGTCTTGGCATTGTATTAGAAATCTATTATTGAGGAAGTTTTTGTTGGGTTTTCTCCCCCATGAGGGTTTCCCAGGATCAAATGTTGTGTACCTTGTGATTGTGTTTATTTTAGTGATCCTTTTTATGTTGTTGTTTTGGAAATGAATTGAATGCTCAAGTAAATTGGAAATAATCTAATAAAAAAAGTAAAAATTTAACATTCCTCAGTCATATTAAGTGCCACACTATGCTTCCTACTAAACCATGAGATCATAGTTGATCCCAAACAGAAGCAACATCCAAATGTACTCTTCCGGTATGAAACACTACAATCACATTACGAATCAATAAATATTTGCAGGCTTATCTCACAATCCGACACATATTTGAGTCCATAATCAATTGTACCTTTTAGGTACCTCATCGAAGTTTTTGTTGCAATCAAGTAAACACCTCTCGTCTCAACCATATACCGACTCAATGTGTTCATCGTAAAACATATATCTGGCCTCGTGTTCATTAAGTACATCAATGAACCAATCATCTTTCTATACATGGTGGCATCCACTGTCTCTAAAGATGTATCACTCAATAACTTCATATTTGTCACTATCGGTGTAGGCATGGCCTCACAATCCATCATTCTGAATCTCTTCATAATCTCTACAACATATTTTCCTTGATCAAGGAAAATATCACTCTGTCTCTACCATACCTCTAGACATAAGAAATAGTGCATCATACCCAGGTATTTCATCTTGAATTTTGTAGAAATCTTCCTCTTACTTTCAATGATAAGCTTCTCACCTCCTGTTAGAAATAGGTCATCCACATACAACAGTAATATCATTGGTCCACCATATATAACCTTGTATTAAATGTTTAATCTTCTTTACTCTTGGTAAATCCCAAGCTTATCAGGAAACTATCAATTCTGCCATAGCATGCCTTGAGTGCTTTCTTTAATCCATACAAGTATTTCTTCAATATGCACACATGTGTCTGACTCTCATGTGTCTCTAAACCTTGTTCCTACTCCACATACATTTCATCTTATATTACATTGTATAGAAAAGTTTTATTCATGTCCATTTCGTGTAACTTCCACTTCATTATTGCAACTATCGCAAGTATAGCTCTAATCGAAGTCTATCTCACCACACGAGAAAATGAATCCTCATAATATATTCCTTCTTTCTGGGAGAAACCACGGGCCATGAACCTTTCCTTTTACTTCTTGACACTGCCATCTTATGAATGCTTTGTCTTGTAAATCCACTTGGAACTTACCACTGTCTTCTCTTTCATTCTCAAAACCACATCCCAAAAAACATTCTTTATAATGGACTGATACTCTTCAATCATGGAATCCTTCCATTCTTTCTTTTTTACAGCCTCTTCATAACAGGTAGGCTCAGCATCAATAATGTCACTTAGCAATGCCACGTAACTAAAGTATGGTCATGCTCTCTTTCTTTCTCTGAAAGATCCATCTGGAGCACCATACTTCTCTACGTCCTAAATTTCCTGAGCCCAAGCCATTCTTCTCTTCTTTGTATTCATCTCTCGGGATGAACCTGTAGGTCTCTGTGGTTCTTCCATATCATGATCTTCTAATACAACATCACTGCCTGCATCTGTATCTACAAATATGGGAACTTCAGGTTCCTCATCATGGACCTCATCTGAATGATTATGTCTTGATCTATTGAAAGTTGCATCCTCATCAAAGGTTACATCTATTCTAGTCTCAATATGTCAATGACTAGGGATGTAGACTCTGTATGCCTTCGTTGTCTTACTATATCCAAAAAATATACACTTATTTCCTGAAGGGTCCAACTTCGGTCTTTTGTCCTTGGGGACATGCATATACACCAGACAACCAAATATCCTCAGGTCGTTGACCTATGTATTTTTACATGTAAACATTTCTTCTGGTGTCTTGCTTCCAAGTACACGGTGGGGACTTTTGTTTTTCACATATACTACGATCCTTCCTGCTTCTACCCACATATGCATCGGTAAATCTTGATCATGAATCACGGCCTTTACTGCGTCCATGATTGTAAGATTCTTTATTTCTACCACACCATTCTATTGAGGATTTTAGGGAGTAGAGAGCTCCCTCTTAATCCTAACTTCTTTGCAGAATGCCTTGAATTCATCTAATGTGAATTCTCCTCCATTATCTGATCTCAAAATATTTATCTTCTTTTCAGAAATGTTTTCAACAAGTACTTTGAATTCTTTGAACTTGTTGAATACTTCACTTTTATCTTTCAAAAAATAAATCCAAGTTTTATGTGAGAAATCATCAATAAATGAAAGATAGTATACATACCCGCTAAGTGAAGTGGTTGACATCAGTCCACACACATATAAATTTATTATTTCCAAGGCTCCTTTGGATTTTCTATCACTACTTGGAAATAGTTTCTTCACGTACTTTCCTTGTGCACATATTTTTCATATGCCTTCATGATTCACTTGGATTTTTGGCAGACCTATCACCATCTTGCTCGCGATCGATAGTGCTTTGTAATGAATGTGAGAAAATACTCTATACCATAGCTCACTTGGAGTAATTGTGTTGTGTACTAATGTTGAGTTTGAATGCCCTTTAAATTTATATAAACCTCCTTCTTGAACACCAATAACCACAGCATCATCAATAGAATTTCCTCTTGGCCACATGAGAACTTCACCATCAATGAAATCAACTACGAATCCTTTCTCATCCAAAGCTGAGATAGAAAGGAGATTCTTCTTCAAACCAGGTACATACAAAACAACCTTCATCTTCATAGGTTTTCCAAAATCCAATCTGTAAGATGCTTCTCCTACTTCTTTAATGGTATATTGATAGTCATCATCGAGCATCACCTTGTGAGGTGAATCCTTCTGAACTAATTCTGAGAGAGAATCCTTGTAACCTATCATGTGCTTAGAAGCACCACTATCAATAAGCCATGTGTCACTTCCATGAATAATTGTACATATAAGAGATGATATCAATACATATTCTTCGCTTGAGTCATCTTCCTTGTCTCTCTCTTGATCAAGTTCATTATCTTCTACGACATGAGCATGATGTCTTTTATACTTTCCTTTTCTGACTTGATCTTTTGAGTTGGGGAAGTTTATTGCTATGTGTCCCATCTTATGAAAGATGTAGCATCTGTAATTTGAGAAATCCCTTTTAAATGTTTGTGTATTTTGTAACCCATGAGGCTTCTTGTGTGAGTGAACTTCTTTATTTCTCTTTAATTTTCCTGCATGAGCTGCCAAAGCTTGATTTTCCTCATCTCCTAGTTTGTCTTCTCTTGTTATCAATATAGCTTCTTCATGAGTACAATCCTCCCATAGTCTGGTAAACTTTGTTATCTTTCTTCTTGAACATATTCCCTGAATGAATGATTCCCAACATCTTGGGAGACCATTCAATGTAGTCATCACCAATTCAACTTCTTTGATTGTGTCTCCAATGGCTTCAAGTTGTTCTCTGATTTGAGACACCCTTGTGAAGTAGGATTGAATGGTTTTTGAACTCTGCATCTTTACATTATTGAGTTGTGTCCTCAAGGTCATCTTTCAGTTGATATTATTGCCTTCATATAAATGGGATAGGGCATCAAACATTGGATTGGGAGTTGTTAATGAAGAAACGTGAGGGATCAAATGATCCTTGATAGAATCAAAAATTATTCTCTTTTCCTTGACCAGACTCTTCTTGTATTTTTCCTTGGCCACATCTTCCTCTGGTTCTGGAATTTCTTCTTCGAAAAAATATTCTAGGTCATTCTCTTCTAGATTGAGCATCACTTTGTACTTCCATGCTAGGATGTTATCAGCACACTCAATCTTCTCATCAAGATTAATGTTGGGAGTCATCTTTCCCTAGGAAGAAAATATAATAATAAAAATAAAACTTTTCAAAGAAATAATTTTGAACTTACCAGAGAATGTGTTATGCCACAATGAACTTCTCCAACTTCAGTCTACAGCTGCCAAGACATCTTGATCTAGGGTTTATGAGGAAACCCTAATTTTTCAAATTGAGAATTTTGGAATTCTGCTCCGAGGGAAATATGAACCCTCCTTAGGTGAGCTCCTTGATAGCTTTACTTTGACCAATGTCCTTCAAAAAGAGGGTGACATCATCACCTAGGTTTTTATGCAAAAACCCTAATTTTCATAAACTTCAGAACTGGTACAGGGAAAAGGCGCACTAGAGTTAGGAGATTCTTCCTATGAACTTGTTTTCCCCAGTGAGTTCCTCTAAAAAGTGAAAATGTCTTCATTCAGGCCCTCTTTGATTCCATTTGAAATTTTTTCTTAAGCAGTTAATTGTATTCAATATTCTTTAATGTTTAACAATTAGAACAATAATTGCATGAAACAATATCACTGAAAGAAATACATCCACAGTATACACAAGATTTATCCTGGGAAACCCTCTTTGGGGAGAAAACCCAGCAAAGCTTCTTCAATATAGTTTCATCAACAAGTACAATGTATCTCTCCAGGAGAGATCTCACAAAACAGAAGATAAACCAGAAACCCTAACGAAAATAGAGTAGTGCACCACTAAACCAAGATAGTCCTCCAATAGATAACCAAAACCCTTCACCAAAACACCCTTACTTTGTAGTTGTGTCTCCTCCTCAAACTTGTGCACTTTTCCTTGAGAGAGAACTTGTGTTGTGTGTTCTTCAAGTGAGGCGCCTAGCCTCTTATAAATACAAGTTGAGCCACCCAGAATTAGGTTAAGGCCGACTTGTATACTTTACACTTTCTGATTTACATTTGAATTTTACAAAGGAAAAATAGGGCCGAATTTCACAAAGGCACAATAGGGATGACTTTACAAATACAACATGATATTATTCTTTAGTTTTTTTACTTGTTCTAATATAATTAATTTAAATACAATAATAATATCTTATGAAGCTACTCAAACTTCGACAAGAATGTGAACTTACAATGCATTCTCAAGACAAAGGAATCCAATGGTACATTGATAGTATATTGGATGTTCAAAATACATGACAAGGGATCAAAACAAATTTATCACCCTAAAGGAAGAAAAAGGAGACAGTGTTACCTTTGCGGATAATGCTTCTGCAAGGATAGTTGGAAAAGGTATCGTTAGTCTTGATAGTGGAAAGACTAAAACATAGAATGTCTTGTATGTTGAAGGTTTTAAAAAAAATATTCTAAGTGTCAGTCAAATGTGTTATCAAGGTTACAACCTCACATTTCTTTCTAAAGGATGTGACAAAAGGAAAGCAGGTTCACGAAGATTAGTGGAAAATGAAAATAGAACCCCGAGAAATGTATATGTTCTTGATGAAGTCAAAGGAGAAAAATGATGTATGGGACAAGTAAACCAAATTTTTTTATGGCATAGAAAGATGGGTCATATAAACTTTGAAAATATAGTAAAACTAAGAAACACACAAGAAGTAAGAGATATTCCAAGGATCTCAAAACCTGTCGACATTATTTGCAAGCCATGTCAGTATGGGAAGCAGATGAAAGTTAGTTTGAAAACAAAGGAGTACTCAACATCAAAGCCATTGGAACTTGTACACAGAGACCTCTACAATCCATTAAGAACACAAACTTTAAAAGGTGAGATTTATTCTATGTTGTTTATTGATGATTACACAAGAATGACATGGGTTACATTTCTTAAAGAAAAATCTAAAGCATTTAAAAAGTTTAAATCTTTCTAATCCCTATTTGAAAATGAGACTGATTTAAAATTCAAGTGCTTAAGATCAGGCATAGGAGGTGAGTTTACCTCTTATGAATTTGATAAATTATGTGAGAATCATGGAATCAAGAGACATTTTTCGGTAGCAAGGACTCCACAGCAAAATGTAGTTGTAGAAAGGAAGAACAAAATTGTACAAGAAATGGTTGGAACAATGTTGAATAAATCCAAACTACCATTGTTATGACCCAACGCCTTAAAAATGATAAGAAATCAATAAAATTATGTCCACTTCGAGGGGGAAACCTCATTTACAATATATAAACTTCAGAACACAATATGAGATGAGATAAGTTGATCCTAATACTCGATCTTCTTGATATATATATAGAGACAAAGGGTTACAATTATAATGAAAATGTGCAAAGAAGGGTTCTAGGTGACCTACAAGAAATGTAATAATTCAATATCTAGGGCATAATAAGGTGTTTTATACATATCATGGGGATTTTTCTAGGGATTAACATGCTTGTCCCCTTCAAACAAGTGTTGTCCTCAACATGTTTCTAACAATGGATGATTCTGCATGAAGAACTCATCTTCCCATGTTGCTTCTTCCACTAGTAGGTTCTTCCATTTGATGAGGTACTCAGTAATTTCTCGATTTCTCAACTACTTAATTATCGTTTCAAGGATTGTTTCCGGCTCTAGTATGATTTTCCCTTCTTCATTGATCTCTAGTAAAATTGTTTGGATCGGGATCTTGTTTCCTATGACCTTGTTTGAGAAAGAAACATGGAATACTAAATGTACACGTGAATATGGAGGCAACTCCAATTTGTAAGCCATACTTCCAATCCTTTGCAAAACCGTATAGGAGCCATAATATTTGGGTGCTAATTTATTGTCATTATTTTTTTTATTGAGGTACATTTGCTTGTATAGTTTTAGTCTTAGAAATACCCAATCCCCCACCTCAAATTCCCTTTCCCTACAATGTTGATATGCTTGTTGTTTCATCCTATTTTGTGCCATAACCAAGTTGTCCTTCAATAGTTTTAGGACCTCTTGTTTGTTCCCTATGTGGTCCTCCACTGCTTGAACCTTTGTAATACCTTTCAAGGGTGATGTGATGGATGGAGGATGATATCCATAAAGTGCCAGAAATGGGGACATTTTTTATAAAGTATGGAATGGTTTGTTGTACCACCATTCCGCTAAGGGCAACCATTTGACCCATTGTGTTTGTTTATCGGATACAAAGCAGCGAATATATCCTTCTAGAAATTTATTCACAATCTCAGTTTTCCCATCATATTGAAGGTTGTAAGATGAACTATGAGCTAATTGAGTACCAAAACAAGAAAATAATTCAGTCCAAAATTTTCTTGTGAAAATTGGGTCTCTGTCACTTACAACAATCTTGGGGACTCCATGTAGTTTTTGAATTATTTCCATGAATTTTGTTGATATTGTTATTTATTTAAAAGGATGAGAAAGAGAGAAAAAATGGCCATAATTTGTTAGTCGATCCACTACTACCATGATGATAGTCTTTCCTTCTGGTTTTTGTAAACCTGTAATAAAATCCATGGAAACTTCTTCCCAACATTAGCTTGGTATAGCTAATGGTTGTAGGAGACCTAGAGTCTTGATTGTCTCTCCCTTATTCTATTGGAAGAACAGAAATTCTGACACAAACCTTTAAACATCATTTTTAATACCTTCCCAGAAAAAATCCTTCTTGACCCTATGGTATGTTTTCAAGAATTTTGAATGTCCCCCTATAGGAGAAGTGTGCAATTCCAGAAGTATTTTTTTTTTGAGTTGGGAATTCTTACATAAGTATGGCGAATATGATACCATAACAAATCATTCTTCCATATAAATTTGTCTACTGAACTGGGGTCTTCATGTAGTTTTTGAATGATCTTTCATAGCTCTTGATCTTGATTGCATTCTATCATTGCTTCTTCCACCCAATCTGATTGCAGCATAGAAATAGCACATAGAGAACCTTTTGTTTCTTCTTCTTTCCTGGAAAGGGCATCTGCCACAACATTATATTTTCCTTTTTTGTATATAATTTCAAAGTCATAACCCAACATATTTGTAACCCATTTTTGTTTCTCTTATGAAGATAATCATTGCTCCAAAAAGTACTTCAAACTGTCATGATATGTTTTTCCCTTGAAGTGTCTCCCTATTAGGTAGGGGTGTCATTTATGAAATGCATGTAGTATGGACAACATTTATTTGTAATAAATGGGTTTGACTAAGTTTTTTCCTTTAATTTGTCTTCTTTCAAAGGCAAGGGGCCTTCCTTCCTACATTAAAACTACACCAATTCCATGGCCCAAGGAATCACACTCCACAATAAATGTTTTTGTGAAGTCAACTGTGGTCAAGACGGGGGTTGTACACATAGCCTCCTTAATATTTTCAAAAGATTTGGTTGCTTCTTCTGTCCAAGAAAATGCTTCCGTTTTTAATAATGTTGTTAGAGGTGTTTCTATTTGACAATAGTTCTTGACAAACTTGCGGTAATAACCTCGCAATCTTAAGAATCCTCTAAGTTTCTTCAAGTTTTTGGGAATTGGCCATTCCCTTATAGCTTTAATTTTGTTAGGGTCCACTTTTACACCTTCATGAGATACAATATGACCCAAATATTCCACTTCTTGAACCCCAAAGGAACACTTGGAGGGATTTTCATAAAATTGTTGCTCTTTCAATAGTTGTAATACTCTGTCAACATGTTGTACATGTTGTTCAAAAGATTTTTTGTAGATTAGTATGTCATCAAAAAATACTAACACAAATTTTCTAAGGAAGGGCTTGAAAATGGAATTCATCAAGCTTTGAAATGTTGAGGGTGCATTAGTCAGTCCAAATGGCATAACCAAAAATTCATAATGACCTTCATGTGTTCTAAAAGGTCTTTTAGGAATGTCTTCCTATCTCATTCTGATTTGATGGTATCCCAAAGGAAGATCCAACTTAGTAAAGAATTTTGCTCCATGTAATTCATCTGATAATTCATCAATGACACGTATAGGAAAATTACCTATGATGGTCATTTTGTTGAGCTGTCTATAATCTAGACACATACTCCATGAGCCATCCTTTTTTTAAACCAACACCATTGGTGAAGAGAAAGAACTTTGGCTATGTTGAATGATGCCAGCCTCCAACATTTCTTGGATCATGTGTTCAATCTCACTCTTTTGTGCATATGTATACCTATAAGGCCTAATGTTAGGTGGTACACTTCCTAGCTACAAATGAATAGCATGGTCATGGTATTAAGTAGGTGTAATACCCTTAGTAAGTGGAATACCCTTAGGAAATTCACCAAATACCTTGGAATGATTGTTGATAATTATTTGGACATTGGTGGAACCAGGGCTATAAATGTTTGAACATCAAGTGAGCAAAATTGTGCAATTACACCCCGGTGTCCTTTTTTTATTAATGTTTCCATGTTATTAGAGCTTATCACTTTCAAGGGTTTCCCTTGGATACCTCTAAGATCAATTTCCTTGCCATTTGAGGAAAATATCATAAAAATATTTTGAAAATCAAAGGCCACTATTCCCAATGATTGCAACCATTGGACCCTTAATACAACATTAGCACCCCCCATTTGGATGGAAATCATGGGGCTATCCAAAAAATACTCCCCCATTTTGAGCTTAATACTATGGCATTTTCCTGAACAATTTATGGTACCTCCACTTGCAATTATTACTTGAAACTCTAGTGCAGGATATACAAAACAATTGAGATCTTTTTCTAATTTGTAAGTGATAAAATTATGGGTGCTACCTGAATCAATCAATATTGTTACCTTTTTATTTTTGATGTATCCTTGTATCTTGAGGGTTTTTGGAGTAACAATACCAACCAAAGCATGACAAGATATTGTGGGGGTAGTCTCTTCTAGATTTGGGTCTTGTGATGGTTCCAATTCATTATCTTCTTCCTCTTCACAGTCTATGTAGAATAATTTCTTTTCACCGCATTTATGCCACTTACTGCACTTGGTGTCACAATTGAAACATAGTCCTTTTTCTATTCTTTCATTCATTTGATGAGGTATTTGTTGAAATATTGTAACTGCAAAGAGTATTCTATTTATTTATTGAGTCATTATTAATTAGATCAATCCCTTTTTGTGAATCGATCATGTCGGGCATTGTAATTGACCAAATCCCCTTTTGTGGATTGGTCAAACCTAAATATAATATGAAAATTGAGAAGTCAACCCTCAGGATAATTAAAGTGGTTTTAACCACTAAGAAGACAAGTCGGCCCTGCCCAATGAAGAGACACCTTTCCATCACCTTCCATTTTGTATAAATAAATGAAGCCAGTGCCTCATTATCTCACTCACTCATTCGCTCACTTAGTGTGCAAGTTTGGTAGCCACAGTTGGTAGAACAAAGAAGCGAGAGGCACATTGCTTAGTGGAGGATATTCTCTAGTGTTTTGTTTATTGTCTTGGCATTGTGTTGGCTATCTATATTAAGGAATATTTTGTTGGGTTTTCTCCCCCATGAGGGTTTCCCAGGATAAATGTTGTGTATCTTGTGATTGTTTTTCTCTCAGTGATCCTACCTATGTTATTGTTATCTAGTAAATTGAAAAGAAAACTAATAATATCTCAAAACTTAACATGGAATCAGAGCTAATTTGAAGAGAGCATATTTCACTGGATAAAGAAAAATGTCATTGTTGTCATACAAGAAAATTAAGGCTTTTTATTGAAGAGGAATTTCAGCCTAAAAATCATCTAGAAAAGTGCGCCCTAGCCTTGGGAACTCTTTGGCACCTTAAATGCACTTTTTCAGTGGATAGAACTCTCGTAAAGTGAAACCCTAGTTTTCACTGGTACCAAAAAATCAGAAGTACCAGAAAACTAGGAAACCAGAACTAGTACCAGAAGTACCAATCCAAAATTTCGTTGGTCAAGTTTGAAGGGGTAAAATTTGGATTTTCAGAAATATGACTACACCATCTTACTCGCCTAGGCTCAGCGCATCTATCCCCTGGATCAGAATTGCAAAATTTGAAGTTTGAAAAATTAGGGTTTCCTCTTAAAACCCTAAGTTGCAGTTGTAGTTGTAGTTTCAGAATCAATTGCAGTTGTTGTTTCAGAATCAATTGCAGTATCAATTGTAATTGCAGTATCAATTGAAGTATTAGTTGAAGTATCAGTTGCAATACCAGTTGCAGTCACCCTTGAATTTTTTAAGAGTTGGTAATTATTATTGTTGCTACCATATGGTGTCATTACCTGCAAATACTATCAGAGGTATGTATTCACATATGTTTAAATTGTTAAACTTTAAAGGGTATTTGCGGGAGAAGGGATATCTTACCATAGATCCAAAAGGATCTCAATATCCAACACATTCAAAGGAATAATGAAACCCAGGCTTGATTATTCTGACATTCATCTATTTGATATGACATTATTTTGATCTAGGCTGCATGTTGAAGCTATGACCATCATACTAACCTTTGGTCAAAATTAAAGTCAAAGTATTAGATGGATTAAAGTTTAGATCATAGAGTTTATTCTCTAACCCAACCTTATGTCAAGATAGCATATTGTCTTAGCACAGAAGACAGGTTGAAGAAAGCACTTGTCATCTTGAGTGAAGGAGACTTGGAAGAAAAGAAACACACTTATTCTTAAGGACAAGACTCCAGGTTCCATGTTTGATTAATTAAGTTGATAAGATTCAAAGTTGCACATGACAAAGTTGATAACTACCCCATTACAAGTAAACACTATAGTCGAGGTAGCAGTCCTTGAAAAGTATTATACTTGGTAGCATGTGAGCATATCGAGATAAATGCTTAATGTAATCATTTACAAAATACAACTAACATCTCCTCTAGGAGAAACTTCTTGTGTTGATTCCAGGTTACCTTGGATGAATGTTTGATCACAACACTAGAAGAGTGTTGATCTCATTTCGTATTGTATTTCTTACTTTTGATCCTTGTTTTAGACATGTCACAAGTGAAATCTCTAAAGGAGCTATTGTGACGATTGTTAGTGCTATTGTTTTATTTACTATTATCAAAAGAGTATTATTCTTGATTTTTTTTTTGTTGACCTTGGTTCAGGTTACAGGTGATAACCCTAAGGAAGCCATAGTGAAGTTTACAAAAGACAACAGATTAGATGAGACATGAAGAAGACTATGTACATAACCATATACATTCATGTACCAAAGAATATGAAGAAGAAGTGATCTTTTGAATTCTAGAGTATCTCATATGGAGATTGATTGTAAGGAGCAGAAGTCTCCAAAGATGACCGAACATTAGAACAAGAACTCATAGTAGACTTGTTCAAAAGATAATGAAGCCACCTTGACGAGAATCATAACTCGTTTGAAGTCTGACTCAACTTTTCATATTTAGACTTGGTATTCAACACCAAGTATACCATGTAAGAGATGATGAAGTCCTTGTAGACTCGGAAGAAATCGAGAGTAAGCATGATCTCAAAAAGGATTAGATGAAAAGATAACTTTCAGGACTGGGAGGAAGATGCCAGGAGAAGACTAGATCGCAGTTGCAGAGACTCTTAGGAGATATGAAATCTCTTCGAAAGATTCCCTTGTTTCAATGACAGAGAAGGAAACCAGTCAAAAAGACTAGGATATGGATTTTTCTGTGAGACTAGAAGAGAAGTCAGTATTGACTTCCAAGATTGATTTAAACAGATCAAGCATGTTACAAATGTACAAATCCTTATGTGTGTCCAGAGGATTCTTCCAGCAAGGGGGAGAAGACTATGAAGAGACACTTACTCCAGTAATTGGAGAAATAGTTCCAATATTTATGAAGACAACTAGAACAACCATGATTCATATATAGTATGAGATGCAGGGGGAGCAATCCCCATATTTAAAATTGAGTGGCATTTGGTGCATTACATTAGTTGGGTCATGGAGACATGACTACAATAAAATATAGAGTTACCTCCATGAAAGAAGAAGAGTTACCTTCATTATCAGTTATTGAGCCACTCTCAGTTTCAGATGAAGTTTTTTCAATGACGAAGTAGAGGAGTTACTCTCAGATTTTAGTAGTCATAGTGAGAATGGAGCAGCCATTCTCAACTTCAGAATAACTGCAGGTGTAGAATACCACTTGCAGAAAAATAGTTTCACATAGAGCTAGCATATGATTGTGCAAATTGAGTTACAGCTGAGCAAGTGTACCAAATTGGTACAATATAATGTGAAAATTTGGTATGAAGTTGAATATAGAAACACTCAGGTCTACAAGTTCAAGAAGGATCTGTACAGGTTGAAGCAAGCTCCCATAGCTTGATATGGTAGAATTGACATTTTCCTAAAGAGCTTGGGCCTTACCAAGAGTAAAATGTTATGAATGATTAACCAGTGATGTTACTACTATATGTAGATGATGTATTCTTGACAAGATGAAGGAAATCTCATCACGGATTGCAGAAGAAGCTCGATACAGAGTTTGATGAAAGACCTAATGCTTTATCTCTTAGGTCTTGAAGTTTGGCAGAGCCTAGAGAAGATCTTCCTTAACCAAGGGAAGTATGAAGTTGAAATAGTGAAGAGATTTGATATGTTGGAGTGAAAATCCATGAATACACCCATGGAAACAAAGTTGAATCTCTTGGTTGACACTTCGTCAGAATTGATTTATGCTATGTTGTATAGACAGATCATTGGATCGTTGATGTATCTGAAGAACACCAGGCCAAATATATGTTTTGTTGTGAACACCTTGAGTCAATTTCTGGTAGAGCCTAGATGTGTTCACTTGGTTTCTGCAAAACATGTGATGAGGTACCTTAAGAGTACATTAGACTGTGGTCTCATTTATAATGGAGATCATGACTTTAGACTGAGTGGTTATACTGATTCAGATTGGGCTAGAAGTGTCTCTAACAGAAAGAGCACGTCAGGATGTTGTTCCAGTCTAGGGTCAGCCATGATCTCATGACAGAGTAGGAAGCAATCAAGCATTTCTCTTAGCATGGAAAAAGCATAATACATTGATGCATGTTTCTCTAGTTGTGAAGCCATATGGATTTGGAAGTTGTTGACAGGTCTATTTGATCTAGATATGGAAGCAACTGTGATCCTATGTGATAACTAGAGTTTCATAAATATGACAGAGAACCCTGTGTTCCATGAAAACTGAAAACACATAGAGATTTGATATCATTACATTCATGATATGGTGCAGAGAGGAGCCATAAAGCTCCAGTATATTAGAACGGATGAACATGTTGCATATGTGTTGACCAAGCCTCTATCTTGTGTAAAGTTTGAGAACTTTTGATATAAGCTTGGTGTAGTCCAAAAGGACCTCCCTCGAAAGGGGAGTAGTGTTGATGCCAGCCTAGTGCTGAAGATTTCCATCTTCGTGCTGATGTTGTTGTGATGCTAGCCTAGTTTTGAAGATTTCTAGCTTTGTATTGATGTTTTTGTGATGCCATCCTAGTGTTGAAGATTTCCAACTTCGTGTTGATGTTGTTATGATGTCAGCCTAGTGTTGAAGATTTCCATCTTTGTGTTGATGTTGTTGTGATGCCATCCTAGTGTTGAATATTTCCAGCTTTGTGTTGATGTTGTTGTGATGCCAACCTAGTGCTGAAGATTTCCAGCTTCATGTTGATGTTGTTGTGATGCCAATCTAGTGATGAATATTTTCATCTTCATGCTAATGTTGTTGTGATGCCAGCCTCATGCTGAATATTTCTAGGTTCATGATGATATTATTGATATTCCAACCTCGTGCTAAAGATTTCCAGCTTCGTGTTGATGTTGTTGAGATTCCAGCTTCGTGTTGAATATTTCTAGCCTAGTATTGATGTTGATGATGCTCCAACCTTCATGATGTGATGTTGTTGTTGATGATGACACTCCAACCTTCGTTTTTTGATGTTTTTGTTGTTGATGATGTTCCAGCCTTCGTATTGTGATATTGTTTTTGTTGATGTTGTTTCATCCTTGTGTTAATATTGATGATGATGATATATTAGTGTTACACTAATCCATGTTGATGCAAATGATGATGATGCCACTTCATATTCTTGTTGAATATGAAGATGATGATGTTACTTTAGCCTCATGCAAAATATGTTGATGATATTACTTTAGCCTCATGCTAAAGAACATGATGATGTTACTTTAGCCTCATGCTAAAGATGTTGGTGATATTACTTTAGCCTCATGCTAAAGAAGAGGATGATGTTACTTTAACCTCATGCTAAAGATGTTGATGATATTACTTTAGCCTCATGCTAAAGAAGATAATGATGCTACTTTAGCCTCATGCTAAAGATGATGATGATGTTACTTTAGCCTCATGCTGATGAGGATGATGATGCTACTCTAGCTCCATGTTGTGAACGATGATGATGAGAAAAAATTCTAATGATTTATAGATATGTCAGTCAGTGCTCCAGATGTTGTTGATATTGTTTCCCTCTCTCTCTCTCCTGATGATGTTGTAGAATACCCTTCTTGTTGAGGGGGAGTGTTGAAATATTGTAACTGCAAAGAGTATTCTATTTATTTATTGATTAATTATTAATTAGATCAATCCCCTTTTATGGATTGATCATGTCGGGCATTCTAATTGACCAAATCCCCTTTTGTGGATTGGTCAAACCTAAATATAATATGCAAAATGAGAATTCGTCCCCCGGGCTAATTAAAGTGGTTTTAACCACTAAGAAGACAAGTCGACCCTGCCCAATGAAGAGACACATTTCCATCACCTGCTAGTTTGTATAAATAAAGGAGGTCAAAGCCTCATCATCTCACTCACTCATTTTCTCACTTGGTGCACAAGTTTGGTAGATGCAGTTGGGAGAAGAAGGAAGAGAGAGGTGCATTGCTCGGTGGAGGATATTCTCTAGTGTTTTGTTTATTGTCTTGGCATTGTATTGGCTATCTATATTAAGGAATTTTTTGTTGGGTTTGCTCCCCCATGAAGATTTCCCAGAATAAATGTTGTGTATCTTGTGATTGTGTTTCTCTTAATGATCCTACCTATGTTATTGTTATTCAGTAAATTGAAAAGAAACCTAATAATAGCTCAAAACTTAATAGTGTCAACCTTGTTGGTTTAGGTAAACTATCTTCTTCGTATTCATAGTGTATGTAGAATAATTTCTTCTCACTGCATTTATGCCCTTTATTGTACTTGTTGTCACAATTGAAACATAGTCATTTTTCTCTTATTTCATGCATTTTTTGAGGTGTCAACCTTGTTGGTTGAGATATGGTTGTCTTAGGACCCCCAAAATGATCTTTGCCTCCAATGCTATACTTGTGTGTAGCCTTATTTTTGGCATGAATATGAAGAGAATTTTGCATAGCTTCCATAATACTTGTAGGTTGTCTTAATAAAAGTTCACATTTATTGTCTTCTTTTAATCCACCCATGTAAGCTTCCAGCAAGTGTTCATCACTTAGGTTATCCACCCTTGTGGCCAGTACCAGGAATTATGAATTATATTCTTCAATATCACCTAACTGACTGATTCTTGTCAATTGACTGAAGTAGTCTTGTTCTTAAAATTTCCCATATTGTTCTTCTAAGTCTCTTGTAAATAAACCCCAAGTGTAGTGATATAAAGGGGGTTGTCTTTTCACTATCCATTGATACCATTGATATGGTTTTATCTCAAAGTTCAAGGTTGCTATGTGAATCCTTTTCTTATCATCCATAATTTTATGTAGTTCAAAATATTTATCTATCTGGTTCACCCAAGTAAATACCTATGTACCATCAAACTTCTTTAATTCAATTTTGGGAAAGTTGAATTTAGGACCCCTACCAGAATTCACTCCACAATTAGAGTTAGATTCACTAAATGGCTTATTATTGGTAGTTTGTTCAACATGAGTATTACCTTTATTTTCATGAGTCCATTCCATTTTGATGTCTCCTTTAGGGTATCTCCCATCTATAGCTTGAGAGATCAGGGAAGATATATTTTGCATTTCCTTCATGGAATTTTGTATTTCTCTTTTTATGTCATTCTTATTTTCTTCCATCTTATTTTCCATATCATCCATCTTGTTTTTCATACCCTCCATATTGTTTTCCATGTCATTCATATCCCCTTCCATTACTTGAATTTGTATTTGTTAGTTTACCCAATTATTAGACTTTTCACTCACATTCTTAAATTGTTCCTCCAATTTGGATAACCTGTTTTGTGTGTCCTCATTTTCTTCTTAAGTCATAGATGATACTTCTGGAGGTTTAATAGGTGTTGTCACATTTTTGGGACCCATATGGAGTAATAATAATAATAATCCTATATTCTATATTTATCACAAATTTAAAATCACACGAAACAAATATTCCAAAAATAATTATGTCAATTGTAAGTTACGTGCCTTTAAAAACCTTAATTTGGAGTTTGTCCTCTTGGCTGATATTTCTTATGGTGTATCTCTAAAATTTTGGCCCTTCTGGGTCTAAAATTTTATTCTATAGTTCTATGATATGTCATCTCTTCAATTCCATAGGTCTGATCAAAATTGGATGTGCCAAGTGGAAGTTATGGTAACTTCCCCATGCCTTGTTTTTTTTCCCTTCCAGGAGAGTGTACTTGTAAAGCATTCCAAGAGCACAATATATGATATTTATTCTGAAACTTGCACCTGAAATACTATAGATTGTCCATTGTCCACTGAAATTGGTCTCACTTAATTTGGATACTCACTAAAGAATATATCATTGTTTTACTCGGAACACATGTTTGATACTAGTTAATATGACTAGTCAGATACCCTATCTTACACAGGGTGTAGCTACAAAATTAGGATGACCCGAAAGATGAAATTTTTATCACAACTACCTTGATAATTTCTATGAATATCCTCTAGGTTTCAGTGTCTGAAACGTCACAAAAAATATTTTATAGCGAAAAGTTTACGATAAATAAATTTAGGATGATTCCATAACCCTATCTTAAATAGAATATATCTCTGAAATTATAAGGCCTCAGGAGATGCAATTTGAACCCCACGTACCTTGATCCATCTACTAAATATCCTCCAAGGGATTTCTTCCGAAATGTCATAAAAAACAATTTATAGTGAAAATTTCAAGGTGTCTCAGATGCAGCAGCGAAAACCCAAGACCTTGAGCTCTGATACCAAATGTTATGACCCAACGCCTAAAAAATGATAAGAAATCAATAAAATTCAGTCCACTTCGAGGGGGAAACCTGCTTTGTAATATATAAACCTCATAACACAATATGAGATGAGATAAGATGATCCTAATACTAGATCTCCTTGATATATA
>SNQJ01S0035419.1:29606-40763 GCA_010110895.2 Picea sitchensis | reverse complement strand
CTAATGACTTTAAAAAGGCTATTTAATGTGTTTTGCAAAATCAATTCTCTTATACTTCATCACTTATAGCTCTTTTGGCAAGCTTGATGTGAAAATAGAGGTATCGAGTTAAGATGTCTCATAGTGATTGTGAATGTTCTTGGTTCTTTGGCAAAGCTATTTCCAGGTTTTTTAGTTGCCGCACAGAATTGAATTGGGGTCCTCTTCACATATCGTGGTATTGTCACATTAGGTCTACGCTTTGCACTGCATGTTTCCCCACCATTATTTATTCTATCAGGTGTTAACATCTTTTTAAAGGGGTTCCCATGGAAGTGAAAAGAGGTGGATTAAAAATAGGAATTTTCTGCTAGAATGTTTGAGCACTGGTCTGCAGCAGCATGTAATCTCCTTGCTTATCTGATATTGGTTGTGAGCACTGGTCCGTGGCAGCATATAACTTCCAATATACCATGATTCTTATGCCAATGGGGGGTGTCCACAGAGGTAGTGGCCCTCCTCCTAACATGGTGGTTTATTGTTTTTTGAGATTTTTGGATATAAATTGTGTAAGAAGTTTTGAAACGTTCGACATTTTGAGTGGGCACTTCAATTATCATCAAGGAGAAATGTAGCTTATGATGTTAGAAAAAAAAAAGTGCAACCGTGTAGCTTTTAAAAGAAAAATGATAAGATATGACAAATAATATGATAGCCATTATGAATATTTGTTAAAATAATAAAGAATATAACAATAGGATTAATTAATTATTCAATGCTTTAATAAAATAATCAATAAAGATATCATAGCTTAGCAGAGTTACAGGAAATAGTAAATTAATAAAATAATCAATAAATAAAATAAAGATATCATAGCTTAGCAGAGTTACAGGAAATAGTAAATTAATAAAATAATCAATAAATAAAATAGTAAAATAATAAGATAGTTGTTATAATAAAGTTGTTATATTAAAATAATAAATGATATAATTATAGGATTAATTAATTATTTAATGCTTTAATAAAATAATCTTACAACTAAGTAGAGTTACAGAAAATAGTGAATTAATAAAATAATTAATAAAGATATGACAATAGGATTAATTAATTATTCAAATGTTAAGAGGTAAATAAAATAACAAATCTTAAAATAATAAAGAATATAATAATAGGATTAATTAATTATTAAATGTTAAGAGGTAAATAAAATAACAAATCTTAAAATAATAAAGAATATAACAATAGGATTAATTAATTATAAAATAATCAATAAGTAAATAAAATAACAAATCTTAAAATAATAGGATTAATTAATTATAAAATAATCAATAAGTAAATAAAATAACAAATCTTAAAATAATAAAGAATATAACAATAGGATTAATTAATTATAAAATAATCAATAAAGATATGATACCTTAGCAGAGTTATAGGAAATAGTAAATTAATAAAATAATCAATAAAGAAATGATGAATGAGAACAGTTAAATAAAATAGCAAATGTTAAAATAATTAAGAATATAATAATAGGATTAATTAATTATTTAATGATGTAAAAAAATAATCAATAAAGATATGATAGCTTAGCAGAGTTACAGGAAATAGTAAATTAATAAAATAATCAATAAATAAATGATTAATGAGAAGAGGTAAATAAAATAGTAAAATAATAAGATAGGGGTTATTATATTAAAATAATAAATGATATAATAATAGGATTAATTAATTATTCAATGTTTTAATAAAATAATCTTACAATTAAGCAGAGTTACAGAAGAGGTAAATAAAATAGTAAAATAATAAGATAGCTGTTATTATATTAAAATAATAAATGATATAATAATAGGATTAATTAATTATTCAATGCTTTAATAAAATAATCTTACAATTAAGTAGAGTTACAGAAAATAGTAAATTAATAAAATAATCATATGAAAATAGTAAAATAATAAATGATATAATAATAGGATTAATTAATTATTCAATGGTTTAATAAAATAATTTTACAATTAAGTAGAGTTACAAAAAATGGTAAATTAATAAAATAATCAATCAAGATATGAAAATAGTAAAATAATAAGATAGTCATATTGAATGATTAATCAATAAAGATATGATATGAGAAGAGGAAAAGAAAATAGTAAAATAATAAGATAGTTGATATATGATCCATGAGAAGAGGTAAAAAAGTAGTAAAATAAGAACATAGTTATGACCTATGAGAAGAGGTAAATAAAATAGGAAGAGGTAAAAAAGTAGTAAAATAAGAACATAGTTATGACCTATGAGAAGAGGTAAATCAAATAGTAAAAGAGGTAAAAAAGTAGTAAAATAAGAACATAGTTATGACCTATGAGAAGAGGTAAATCAAATAGTAAAATAATATGATAGACGCTCTTTTAAAATAATAAAGGATATAATAATATGATTAATTAATTATTCAATGAATAATCAATAAAGTTATGACTAATGATAAGTGGTAAAGAAAATAGTAAAATAATAACATAGCTTGATGGCTTAGGTGATGAATGATAGGCTTTTAAGATTGATTGAGTTTGTAGTCATCAACATGATTAAAATTATTGGGATGTTTCTCAATTTCCAATGCTTCTCGAATGATGCGATATGAGTGATAGGGTGCTGAGGCAAGATTTTGGTTTGGCCAAAGTAAATTAGGTGTTTAGGTTTGAAAGTGTTCAACAATAACTGACTTGGTTGTGGGGTGATTATGCTTATTTGTTCAACCTTGCCCTCCCTCTATGTGGCATGTGTGTGAGAGAATAATGCCATGAAAAATTACAGCGCAATAACTTCTCTACTACTATAAAACCATGTTGTGTGAGATTAATAACACGAATAACTATGGTTGGAATAACTTCTCTACTTCTATAAAATCTCCTTACTTCTTGAAGAACAATTTCCAGTGTAGGGGTGAGGGTGGGGTTGAGAGGGACCATTAATGAACTAATTTTCAGGATCCTTTAAATTAATATGATAAACAAGATCAACATTCTTGTTATCGAAAGAAGATAATTAAATTCAATATATTTTTACAATCTCCAACTCATTAAAAGAAAATTAATTTCAAGATTTTTATTATGTCACCCATACTATTATTTATTTTGTTGTTGTATTTCTTTTTGTGGGCTATGCCCTACAATGCAATATTAATAATCAAGGTGAGTTGTCATTCGAATATTTTATTGTTATCTTCTGTGATATTCTTTGGTTTTTAATTGCCAAGGTCATACCAAGTAGTATCTGAGCCAATTGATATGTGTGCTAGTTGCTAAGCCAATTTTATAGGAAAACTTTGGTTATAGTGTTATTGAGGGTTTGCATATGAAATTCGTTGAGACAAATAGACACTAACATCATGAAGAACATTTCTTGATACAAAGAGACACTAACATCACCAAGAACATAATGTGGAAACGGAGAAGAAGTTAGCTTTGTTTGTATGTCATATCCCATTCGTTTACTTCCTTGTGTCACCCACCATTTCCTTTGGTTCTAGCCTCTCATGTGTACCTTCAAACTTTTAATTTGTGTTGTCACTATACACAAGTTTATGAATCATTGTCTGCTAGTTGTTCAAGAAGCCACCATGATTTCATTCTCCACTAAGACAACACTTTTTCATCTCCACTCCACCCCAAGTAAAGAAGAAAATTTGGTAGAAAAACCACACAAATTTTGAAAGGGCGGTGATTGGAGGGGACAAATAGTGGTCACCAACTTGTTATCGTGCAATTTGTATGCTTGCCCAAAGCCAAGGGCAAATTATGGATCTTGAATTAGTAACAAGGGAGGATGACTTATCACTATCCTTAATAGGATACCTCTTCCTATTTAGGGATGATATCCCAGGGAGATGTCCCCAATGACCCTAGAGGGTTTTAGAGGCTAGGAGTAAAAATTATGAGAGTCCACCCTCACAATAAACTCAAATCAAGTTCCAAAGGTTTTATTGAGATGAAACAAAAGATAAATTAAAAGCCACACACACTTGAGAACAACACAAACAGTAGAAATAAATACAGTTTTGCAGAGGTATAATATGATGCCAGCCTTCATAAAACCATAAACTTATGGAAGATAAACAAGTTGATATAAGAAGATTGAACCAATGTAAATATTTATAACAACAATGAATATTTACCAACAAACACAACAATTAGGCCTCAACAATGCTTAAAAGTGACAAGATATAATAGCCTTAGTTGACATATTATTAAAGAGTTGTCCAAAGCAATTATGGCAATGTTTAATCCAGCGTTTAATCTTGCTTTTTAGGATGAAGACCAGCTGCTATTGTTATAGATGGTTGTAACAATCTTTTGCAACAACAACAAAATTAGTAGTGAGTTGAGTCTAATTTGGAGTTAATAAGAGTTAATAAAAGTCTTAGGGAAGATGGTTTTAGAGTTGTTTGGTCAATCAATCACTTACCAAGAAAGTGGACTAGTGCCTTTAGGGGTAATGGAGTCAAAAGGTTAAAACAACAACTCTTAGAGGAAACAACAAATTATATTAGGTAATCTAAAGGGATGCGTGAGATGATTGAGGTGTTAGTAACCCTAAGGCCTCAATATCTAAACCTTAGAAGGAAAAAATGCTAGAAAATAGGTAACACTAGGCCCTTTGATTTCCTTCCAGATGTCAGCTTGAAATAAAACATATGAAGCTAATGAATCAATGCTACTAGAGTTTTCAAAGGTGGGGCTCTAGTGTATTCTTCAAAGGAGATATTTTCTAGAAATTCAAGTAGGTGGAAAATTATAGGGAAGAGATATTTTCTAGCAAATTCAAGTAGGTGGAAAATTATAAGGAAAATGATAATAACATATGCTTCTCCCCTAGGGTTTCAAACTAGCAATTTCATAATCTTAGAAATGAGTAAGAAAATTTACCATAACCATTCAAAATAAAATGAAGAATTGCAGATTTATTTACTTCATCAAGAATAATCTAGCAACAAACCTTAGTTGAAGACTTTCCACCATGAAAAATGCCAAAATACACCAAGAGTAGTCTCTTCAAGAAGTTGCGCACCACTTAATTTCAACCAAATACCCTTAAAGAGGGCCGAATTTCAGACCTCACACTTGTGTGAGTGAAAGATGATGAAAAATATAAGAGATTTATCTGTTATTTATACAATGATGATGACCTTTAATTACAATTTAGGTCAGAAAAGGCCGACATGGCCAAATTACATCAAAAATCCAATTTTTTACATAAATTCAAGAATTAAACCCTAAAATGTGTAGTAGAGGTGACGTTATGACCTCCTAGGGTGACGTTCGGCCTCATAAGTGGGAGGTCAGGCTCCATGAGCAAAACTTTAGGCCTTCCAAGGTCTCTAGATGATGCCATGCGTGCCACCTGGCACACAAATGCCTCCATCATGTCCATCTGACGTTGGGTGATGTCTAGGGTCACAAGCGTGACATCGTGGGCCTCCCAAGGCCAACGTTCAGGGGGGAAAGCAAGAGCCTCCTAGGTCCAGGTCTACCAAAGTGTCTCTGGTGGAACACCCTTCTTTTTCTCCGGTGCAAGCCTCTGGTGTCTCTTTTCCGTTGGCTGGGGTCACAACATCCATCTGGTGGGATTTCAGCCCCATGGATGTCTGAGCTAATCATCTCCCCATATGTACCTGTCCACTGGGTATGGTCCTGTAGCAACAACAAGTACGCCATCCATGGGCTCATAAGTCATAGGGATCATAACAATTCCAATCACATCTAATAATCAAATTACCCAAACATATGCATCAAGCCCCCCTTTACCCAGACAAATGCTCAAAGACGTTATGCAGTTTAACAAGCCAGGTTTGGAGAGGGTCTCAGGATGTCCTATTGGGCTAATCCTCCTCAAGTTTTGGGTGTTTCCCAGGTGAAGACCAATCTAGGTCATGTAGGTGTATGAGATGGTATAGTGAATGTTTGGGCAAGGGGTGGATTGATAACAGGGAAATGTAGGTCTTACCTGTGGGTGCCTTTGTAGAGGGCGAGCTTCACCTTCTCATGGATGCCATTGTTTCCTAGCCTATTCAATGCCTTTTATTCTGGCTTATTGTTTTTTCTTTTCAAGAGAATAACTTGAGGACATTGTCCTGGCGTGGTGACCAGTGGTGACAACGTTACCCACAAGCACTTCACGGAAATGAGTAGGCTGGCTTGTGATGAGACCCCCTTTCTCTTGGCTATGCCATTAAGATCCACTGCCTTGGTTTAGTGACTAGATGGATGGTAGTGTCATACTGCTACATGACCATGGATCTAATAGGCCGACTCATGATGAGACCTCCTATCCACCAACTAGATCTTGAGTTTTATTTTATTTTACGGGTCCCTTTTCTTACTAAGAAGCCATTTATTGCTTTCTTGGGAATCCTTGAGCGAAACATCTCAAGGTTTCATTTTGGCTTTTAACTTTTTCCAACTACTTTTACCCTCTTGGCCTTTAGCCCCTTCTTTCCACAAGGCAAGGTACAACCCTTACTAGCTTGGCAACCCAATGCTCGAACCAAGGTAGGGGAAATATGAGAGAGACAATGATGAAAAGTGGTAAAGTATGGAAGGAATGGACGATGACCTTTCATAGACCCACCCAGTGGCAACTCATCCCTAAGGGAAATAACTTACTAGGGCACTCTGTCATCCCCCCAGGTATGGACAAGTTAAAGAGAATAATTTCCAAGAAAACATCATGAAAAAAATGAGAACTCAGTGCACATATTCAAATGCTTCGAAAATCAGAGTGACACATACCATGAAACCTGGACTCTTTACCTCATGGAGCAAGACCCACTGCTACTTCAAAATTAGGTCAATGGGATGGATGTTGCTACTGCTGATAGATGGATGCACTGAAGAAAAGATGGGCCCTCCAGGGCCAAGCTCAAGTCATATGGCTCTCGGTACTCCATGTCTAGGACCTTTGGGCCTCGAGACATAATCTCCTTAGTTATACCTCGGATAGGGGATAACATCTGGCTCCAACTCGTGAACATGTGCTCATCATAGAGCGCATGAGAACCTCAACATCTCTGGCATGACCTATGATCTCCTAGATCTCAACAAAAACAATTAGTAATCTTTTGGGGTGGTGATATCACCCCTGTCTCATATATGATACAATGAAATAAAAGTAAGAAATCATAGATACAAATGGAAATGAAACTACAACTACATTACTCTAGCATGATATGCAGATGGTATATACAATGAATGCAAATGCCTACCTACCTACCTGCACTTACCTGTGAAGTCAAGTCTTTTCCCCTTGATGGGGTTTGAGGAGGTGTCCACTAACCGGTAATGGATATCTTCTTCCTTCCAACGTGGATAGATAGTAGGCATATTGACTAGCTTCATTCCGACTCTAAAAGGTCCAAGCCAAAAATGTGCATTCCCTTTTACATTAGTCGACTCTCCCTTTTTTGTATCCCACATCCAGACCGTATCTCCCTCTTGGTAGTCCATTGTTTTGAACTTGGTTGTTTCTTGTGCAACTCTAGTATATTGTTTTGAGGGAGGAGGGTGGTATTTTGCTGTGAAGACTTCCTACTGGGTCGGTCTGATCAATATGTCGTCATATCCTTTCTTTAATAGCTTGACAGTCCCAACTTCTTTGTCCTTGTATTTGTCTAGGAGTTGTTGATATTCTTCTTTCTTTGGCCATTGTATTTTATTAAAGTATTCCTTTGAAGAGAAAGGAAAATCCTCGAGATAAAATACAAGAAGGATTTCCTTGATTGGCTCATGTGTCTGGCTAGTCTCAACATCATCATCAATTTCCTATCCATGGACCTTGGCCAATTGCACATTTGGGAGGTGGCTTATTGTCTCATCATTCATAGGCACATTAATGTAAGTTAGATCCATTTCTAAGGTGCCTCCCAACATTGCAACAAACTTCCTGGACAACAACATTCCCCATACATTCGGGACATCCACAACCACAATATCCATGTGGATCATTCTCTCAGGATATCTTCCAAGGAATACTTCAACGTTTTCAACTACCCCATGAGTGGGTATGGACTTGTATTCAAAACCACACACATTCCTGTAAGGTCGTGTGGCCTTCAGGCCTAATTTATCCATGACCTTCAAAGACATCATGTTAGCACCTGCCCTTGAATCAATCATACAATTGTTAAGGAATTTGTTACTAACCAATAATGTCATGAGGAAACGCAGGTGTCCATCATATTGAACCCTAAAATGGTTTGCCTATAACATGATAGGAGGGTCCATTGGCTCATCTGATACTTTGAAATTTTTTTCGAACCTTTCTTTTACAGATGGGACCTTGATGACTTCCCTGAGTGGAATAGTTACATTCATTTTTGCTAATGCACCTTCAAATTCAAAATTCAAATCCACCTTGTCGGTTTTGGGAGGATTTTTATGGAGTATGTTCATAGGTGGAGGTCTTGTTTATGAAATTACATGCCCAATAGAGAGAGGTTGGTTCATTCGTTTTTGCCTAGTGTACACTTGGAATTCTTTCTTCTTCAAATTTTCTCTCGACTCTTGGTCAAGGTTATTTATCACCTCCATCCAAGTCTTTCGAGCTGCTTCCTTTATGCCTTCTTGATATTCTTCAAGTGTGACATTAAGGCAATATTGAGGACCTTCAATGGTATGATTGAAAATATTTACTTGGTCATGTTCACCATTGTTCAGGGAACACTCATGCTCCCAATGTGAGTCTATGCACTGTAAGCACCAAGGATTTTCATCTACCATGTTTGCGGGGACTAAAGTATTAGGAACTTCTTGATCATTTTTTGGTCTAAAGACTTGAGTCCCTTTCTGGAATTTCCCTTTGTAAGGATACCTAGGAGCTTGTTGCTGAGATCTTTCCAAGTTGACAATCTTATTCAACATTAACTCTTGGGTTTTTACCATGCCACTATAGTCAACTGTAGATATTCCATGCTAGCGCTAATACCCGAGGTAGGTTCGACATTATGGACTATCTTAGGTTTAACATCCACTTTGACTCTTGAGGCAGAGAAAGGCTCAACTCTAGATGATGATAGATTGTCTTCAATACTTGTAGCTACCTCTTGGGCTTCTTGGATTTTTTTAGGGGCTTTATATCCGAGGAGAAATCCCATCTGTTCTGTAAAGGATTTGGTGTAAAGAAAGAGAAGGAAACTATATGAAGGATGATGGCTCACTGGGATCTTTTACATTAAGTTTTCAAATTTATCATGAAATTCCCTAACAATTTCATTCTCTTGTTTTGTGAGGTTATTAAGCCTTATTGATAACATGTTGGGGTATTCCTTGACACTCCATCATTTGAGGAATATTTCCTCCAATGTATCCATGGTTTTAATACTAGCGTCAAGGATACCATTGTACCATCGTCTAACACCATCATGGACAGTAGCAGAGAACAATTTCATGGCTAAGTCTTCAACATCATCACATATGGGATGAAGTTGAACGAAGACCCAGAAGTTGCTCATATGATCATCGACACTGACTACATCATTACCAGTGAATTTAGGCAACCATTTCTCATACTTATGGGGAATTTGCCTAGGGTATCTTGGCATGTTTGTCATATCTAATAGTTTAAAGAGCTTGGATGACCATTGTTTCTGGCTATTAGCTTGGTTTGGATTGACAGTCTGAGTTCCTGTGCTAGACATTGTGTTTAAAGGAAGATTGCCTCCAAATAATGATTTTACTATAAGCGAGTTTTGAGGAGGTTTTATTTTGAAGGACTTGGGAGGGTTGGTATACCTCCCTGAGCTTTGTGCAGTCGCCAGATAATTTTCTGAAAACTATCAAAGGGATGAGGGGATCACCCTAAGTGGAGTCGTCAGGGAGACATCCCCAATGACTTGGAGTTTTTAGAAGGCTAAGGTAAAAGTTATGAGAAAGTCCCAGCCCTCTCATAGGTCACTCAGATCAGAAGTTTCAAGGTTTTATTGAGATGAATCAAAATATAAATTAAATGTACCTGCCCAGAAAAAGACAAGTAGTAGAAAATAAATGCAATTTGCAAGTACCATAGGATGTCAACGCTTCATAAAACCATAAACTTCTTGAAGATAAAGAAGCTGATATAAAACTGAAGCAATGTAAATATTTATAATAACAATGAATATTTAGCAACAACCACAACAATTGGGCCTCAACAATGCTTAAAATGACAAGATAAAATTATAGCCTTAAGTTGACAGAATGATAATAGTTTGTTAGAAGCAATTATGGCAATGTTTAATCAACTTTTAATCTTGCTTTTAGGATGGATTTGCTGCTATTATAGATTGTTGTAGAAATCTTTTGCAACAAAAACAAATAGTTAGTGAGTTAGTCTAATTTGGAGTTAGTAAGAGTTAATAAAAGTCTTAAGGAAGATGGTTTAAGAGTTGTTTGGTCAATCAGTCACTTGCAAGGAGTGGACTGGTGCCTTTTAGGGTAATGGAGTCAAGGTTAACAACATCAACTCTTAGAGTAAACAACAAAGGATATTAGGTAATCTAAAGGGATGGGTGAGATGATTGGGGCGTTAGTAACCTAAGGCCTCAATATCTAAACCCTAGAAGGAAAAAATGCTAGGAAGTAAGTAACCTTAGGCCCTAACGATTTCCTTCTTCCTTTGATCAAGCTTGATATAAAACATATGAAGCTAATGAAGCAATACTACTAGAGCGCTACAAAGGTAGGGCTCTAGTGTATTCTTCAAAAGAGATGTTTTCTAGCAAATTCAAGTAGGTGAAAAATTATAAGGAAAAGGATAATAACATATGCTTCTCCCCTAGGGTTTCAAACTAGCAATTTCATAATCTTAGAATCTAAACTCTGGAAGGAAAAAATGAGAGGAAGTAAGTAACCTTATGCCCTAGCGATTTCCTTCTTCCTTTGATGAAGCTTGAAATAAAACATATGAAGCTAATGAAGCAATACTACTAGAGTGCTACAAAGGTAGGGCTCTAGTGTATTATTCAAAAAAGATGTTTTCTAGCAAATTCAAGTTGGTGGAAAATTATAAGGAAAAGGATAATAACATATGCTTCTCCCCTAGGGTTTCAAACTAGCAATTTCATAATCTTAAAAATGAACAAACAAATTTACCATAACCATTCAAAATAAAATGAAGAATTGCAGATTTACTTACTTCATCAAGAATAATATAGCAACA
>SNQJ01S0035418.1:87844-113677 GCA_010110895.2 Picea sitchensis | reverse complement strand
ATCTTGATATTTTGTGGAGTACTGAAGCCGACCAATGCATGACAAGATATCATTGGAGTAGTCTCTTCTAGACTTATTTATTGTGATGGTTCCAATTATTTATTGTTTTCCTCTTCACAATCTATGTAGAATAATTTCTTCTCGCCGCATTTATGCCCCTTAATGTACTTTCTATCACAATTGAAACATAGTCCCTTTGTTCTTATTTCATCCATTTGTTAAGGTGTCAACCTTGTCAACTAAGTGAGATTAGGACATGGAACATGGTGCTCCCTATAGTTGTTAGTGGTCACCCTTATTGTAGCCATATTTTGTTTTTCCACTTTAATTGTAGCATCACGTACTACTAAGCACATTTATTGACTTATTCTTTGAGGACACTTGCATGCAAGTGATCCGGTTATGGTACATTATGATTTCATTTCGATTATGAGTTATATTGATGATGATGATGTATTGTGAATAATTGTTACTTTCAAATGTATATTGTGTTGACAAATATTATTGACAAGTTCTCCTGAGTGTGCAGGACACATGACAGGTTATGGATGTTGAGGGCATCAATGGACTTCATTGGACTTTGTATTGAGTCAGGGAGTGGATTTGTATATGGTTTGAGTAATCGATTTATATACATGTGATTTATATGATGAGTACAGTATGATTTATGTATATGGATTATTGACATTCTTTTTACCAGTGGATACAGCCTTGTCGATGCTTGCTAATCCTACTCACATAAGGAGTAAAGGGGTCATACACAGAAACCATACATTTGAGGGAGAGGTGTGGCAGCATCCCTGAGATAGCTTACTAGCACTCCCACCACTACCTAAAATGTAGGTTAAAGATTACCTAGTTCGAAGGGTACACGATGTCATGAGGGAAGACTGCGACATTCTCTCATGAGAAAATCTAAGGGTGCACAATAAGGAGAAATCATTATTCCTTAGACAACCCTTAGTCTCCCACAAGTTCGACCGAATGGAGTGTTGACTCCAAGGTTCGAACAAGCTTCGAAAACCAGTCAAAGGCGAGTGGCACCCTGACGCAGCCGCATACCCCACAGGGTCTCTGCGCCCGACCTCCTGGTCTTAAGGATCATTCAAATTCCCCTTTTGATACAGAGTGACTCTTTGATTCCTCAGTGGAATCTCTGTTAAAAACTCGATCCACAGGTCCTGCTCTTTTGTCTCACAGTCCTCTGCACTCCAACCGCTGCCTCTTCCTCAATGGGAAAGATATGCTTTCGGGGTTTGGGGTTTCCGGATCCCCTATGTCAAGAGTTCTCCGTCCTCTTGAAACCCCGATCTCCGATTTACCAATTTCCCAATATGGCTTTTCTCGCCTTAGCCCCTCCTGGCTATGCCCTAGTCCATGTGACCAGTTCTCATAAGACCGCAACCTTATCTCTTTTCGGGGTTTCGGGCTTTCAAATGCCGAAATGCATGGACCTCTTGTCCACGGGACCCCCAATTCTTCGAAACCTGATATGACGTCACTGAGAACCCCTTCCATCATAAACCCAATCAACGGCCATGATCATCTACTAAACCAACAACTCTGGATCTCCCTCGGGACTTCGGGGTTTCAAATGCCGAAATGTATTTGTCTTCGAGACTCTCGATCTCTCGAATCCCGATTTCCCGATAGATGACTTTTCCTTTCGAGAAATTTCCCAAATGCTTTGATCTCCTCCACGCATCCTCCTAGGATGGACGGTCCAGATCTCTTCTCGCAATTTCGAGACTTCAAATGCTTTGGACGTCTCGTCTTCAAGATTCACGATTTTTCGAATCTCGTAATGCCAATGGACTCTCCTATCGGGATTTTTCCTGAAGGCCTCAATCATTGCCACACGTCCCCTCAAGATGGACGGTCCTGATTTACTCTTGGGATTTTGTGACTTCAAATCCCGAAGTGTCCCGGCATCTTGTCCTTGGAACTCTCGAAGTGTTGATGGACTCCCGATCTCCACCACGTGTCTCAATCGATAGACGGTCCTGATTCAATCTCGGGATTTTGCGACTTGCGATGCCCCAATGACACAATTTCTCTGTCAACTCAAAACCTCGGTGGCCGACAGGTTCTCGATTTCCGCCACGTGTCTCAATAGATGGATGGCCCAAATTGATTCCAGGATTTTCACCATGAAGATTCCCGATCTCCTGTCATCGTGATTCCCAATTTCACGAATGCCAAAATCCGATGGCCACGCCTCTCGTCGGGACTTTTCTCCTTTTCTTACAAGGGTTTAAACCTCGAGCAACTTCTGTCCGATCCAACAGCTGACGGAGTTTCCGCACTTCTTGATGAAGTGTCTACATCGTCCGTTCCACCAATCTTGTACACACACCCCAGAGATTAAACTTCGTGCGTATTCACCCGATCCAACGGTTGATGGGTATCTGAGAGAGATCTGACGACTCATGATCTCCTCTTTCGGTGCGCTCCTTCTGCTACTCCCTGGAGATAGAAACTTCAACGGTCCAGAATCTATCGGCTCACCCAATGATAGTTGTGCTCCCTTCTGAGCTTTGGTGCTTTCTCCCGATGCTTGGAAGATTTTCTCCAAGACTAGAGGCTTCGACCTTTGCTCCGTTTCTGTGAGCTCTTCAGCTTTAAGCCTCTCCTGCATTCTCTGCGATGCTATTCCTCCTGAGTTTTGCTCCTTTTGAATCCTCAAAGGATTTTGACGTTTGCGCTCCTGCAGAGTCTTTGCGCACTAAAGTGCTATCTCTCCTCAGCTTCTCAAACACTCAGGTCTCTAAGGAAATAAATCCTTATTCCTTTCTCCTACAGATGGAGAATTTGGATGCCTTCCTGACTGTCCTTCCCTCAAGCAACCTCTTGCTGATCCCTTCAGGATGTTCAGTAACCTTGTTAAGATCCTTCTCCTTGGATTCTTTTTCCAAAATATAGAACTCAACAGAGTTCTCTTCTTGTGCATGTCTGCACACTGTCTCAATGCCCACCTGACAGAGTATCCTCTCCTATCCACCTTATGTGCCTACTCAATTCCCACTTGGCAGAGCTCTCAGAATCCTCAGTGATTCTGGTTCTCCTTGAACTCACAACAGAGTTCTTCTCAATGCATCACTACGCATATGCTCAATGCCCACTTGGCAAAGATTCACAGAACTCACTCAGAGATTCTATCTGCAACTGTGTTTTCTCATACACAACCTTGCCTCCAAGGTATTCAGCAACCTTGAGGTCTTCCTCCTGAGTTGATGAATTCAGCTGTGTGCCCACCTGGCATGTCTTTGTCTGAATCCCCAGAGTTCAGAAGTGCTTCTGTGCACTGGTATTCAGAGACCGCAGTACTCTGTCACGCCCTCCTGGCATGAAACCACAAAGAACCTCAAGCCTGCAAATCAAACACACTCATGCAAATGCCTAGCATACATCTACAGCATAAATTCACAGCATAAAATAGAACACACCAAGACATCCACATAACACAGAAATACATGCAGGAAAAACTACTTCTATTTGTATTAAAATGGCAAATGCCTGTTTACAAAGGTGTTCCTAAGCACGACCTATAACAAGGTCTCGGCTCCTCTCTACTCGCAGATTCTCTTCTATTCTATTCTCTCCCCTTACAAAATGAGATTCTCTCCAATCTTTTTTACCTGAGGGGGCTCTTAGAGCTCTTCCCTCCAATCTACCTACCTTATTCAATGGCATTGAATGGTTGTCTAGTCCACAAATTGGATTTAGATCTAAGTCTTACAAACATTAAAGGCCTACCTACTCTAATGCATGCACAAAGGAACGGCTCTATGGCTCAACAACCTACAACATTAATTACATTCAAATTCAAAATCGAAGATGAGGGTTGCATCTCTCCTCAGCCTTGAATGCATGCGCTGACGTGGATGGCTGGCTGGCATGAAGAGATGCTCATGCATCACACCCTTGGAGCATGGAGGTGCGTCTTGAAGGGAACGTCACATAATTAAAACTTGAGTCAATAAATCTAGGTGGCCTAGAAAAACATTGAAATGTTTAGACCTTGTTAGAATAAAATAATTAATTCGTCTGTAAATTATAAACTTAGAATCCTAACAAGGGTCTAAGACTAAGTCTAAATCTAAGTTTAATTAAGGGACTAATTAAAATTATTAAATATATCAAAAGAATTGAAATAAAATCAAACTCTAGGAAAAAGGTGAATAAAAATTTAAAGGTTGGATAAAATGCACATGTGTGCATGAAATTAATAAAATGGATTTTTAAAATAGAAAGAAATAAAACATTAGAAAATATGTGTACACATAGAATAGCAACTTGAGTCAAACTACCACTAAGTCCAACTAAAACAAGACTCCTAATCCAACTGTAACTAAGATCTAGTTAGGGGACACTCATTAAATGAGAATTTGAGGAACTAAGGGACAACTAAGAGAGAAAATAGGAACACATTGGGGAATGTGAGAGAAAATATATTGTTAAATAAAATAAAAAGGGTAATTACTTGTGCAACTTGGGGAGAATGTGACAAGTGTGTGGGTGAATAATCATAGTTAAATTAATTAAAAATCTAATTATTTGTGCATGAGGACATGTGTCGTTAGGGATTTTTCTATAAAACAAATGGTTTAGAAGGGAAATGGATCTCACTATTCCCGGTACTGTTATGTTGCCAAAATTTTGTTGGACTATGTTTTGCTTGTGAGAGTTGGGATTTCAAGCTTGGAAAAAGAGTGGAAGTTATTCCTTGCAAGGAAATATTGAGAGCTATTATGTTCTAGCTTGTGTGATTGGCCCCGTTGTAGCTCGGGGGGATAAGGGGGAAGAAGAGTATCCCTAGCATTGGCTGGGAGGTACTGGTGAAGTCTTGGCAAGAAAAAGCAAGGAGGATGTGGACGTGCATAGATTTCAAGTTCAAGACCAATCATATGCATTGCTAATTTCATGGTTACGGTATTTCATCTTATTCGTTATTGTATAAAAAACATATGTCTTAAATTTTGCATTAAGATGATTTTGAAGGATTATTATTGACTAAAACCGAGAAATATTTAATGGTTATATAAATTTGGGTGGATGTTATGAAATCATTATAGCGTAATCTTATGATTAGAATAGTTATAATGTATATAGGTTTCCATGAATAATTTTACATCTACTTAACCTTCCTATATTGTGAACCTTATTATTTTAGTTTTCATGAATGATTTCTCTTAGTGTAGGGATATATGTTGATTCACTAAACTATCTATCATGTTAGAAGAAATTCTCCTATTCGATAAATGGTTGAAGGTTGTTCTTACCATCACCAGTTCGACTCTATTATTTCAAGGTTTCAATATCTAATTAGTTGTATAGTTAACTGATAACATGATTGTTTTATCAATTGAACCAATCTTTCAGAAGCTTCAACTTCGACTCTGGATAAAATCCTAGACAATCAGTCAAACGTCCCTGCTATTAAAAGTATTATATTTTTCGGATGTGAATATTCCCTTCTCATTTGTTGGGTTGAATAGATTGTATTGAGTGATGGTGTAAAATCCTGAGTTCTTTCAAATCAACTTGTTGAGGGGGTAAGATCGTTATCATTAAGAACCCAGACGATAGTGTTGCATGATCACTCTTGAGTGGACTATACTATTGGGTTGTAGTCATTTCTATAGAAATAGAGTCTTTACAGTGGAAATTTTAGCTTGAAGGTTATTTTAAAAACATCAATAGCTGGGACGAACCTGTACGATTTCCACTTCAATTAATTTAAATAAATGTTAATCATCGTTGCAGAGATTTGAGACCTGAAACATTATAATTTTAATCATTCAAATTTCCACGATAATTTAAGTGCACTCATCGTAACCTTCGCCATCTCTGGTCTTTCAGAACGAGTAGTTTTCCTTCTTTCAAATCTCAGTGATATCTCTCTTAATGTATCAATGTTACCTCTTTGAATTGAAACATGTAGACCCCAACGGTTGGATACACCACCTAGCGGAAGTATTGATTATTCATAACTTTTAAAACACCAAAGTATTTTAAAGTTTGAACTCAAGAGATTTTTGTAGTCTAACAACAAGTGTTGTTGATCGACGTGTCGTCAGTACCTGTAGACAAGGACGTATTAAGTAAAGCAAAGTGCAGTGTCGAAATCAAGTGATTTCTTTTAAATTGAAACCAACCTTTCACAAGAAGGATATGAATTCAATTTGATTGGATCCTTACTTGTTACCGATGTTTGGATGTTGGTTACCTGTCCTAAAATGATGGTGATTATAGCGTTACGCTCCATACGCGTAACGCTAACCATACGCGTTGCAGTTGCACCTAACCATACGCGTTTTAAAGAAGAAAATCTAAACCAAGTGTAGTAACAATCAATGATGATTTTTCTAATTGTAGCGGTTGTTCACCCTAGTTTCGTCAGACGAGCCTAGTCATTGGTCATCTGATGTCGCCAACTTGGGAAGGGAAAATGAGTTACATATTAGCGATTTCATTTTTTTTCCTTGATATGAACTGACAAGTATTAGCACTGGTGTTGTAGTAAACTGGAGACTACTTTAGACGTTTCATCCACACGAGTTTTATGTTGTTAAACTGAACCTGTTCCTTTACAGATGTATATACAAAAACAAATTATTTAAACTAATTCTTCTTCCTATGTCAGTAAAAACCTAGAGTTCTATCTCATTTAGACTTTACAAAATGTTCCTTACGATAGAGATCCACGGGTAAACACGATTGTTTGACATGTTTCACAGATTTGGGGCATGAGATCTCTATCTTATCAAGTTATTTGTGTGTTGATTAAGTTTCATAAATTATTGATGCCTTGATCGATGGAGAACATATCAAGTTGGAAACTGAGTGTTTCTTTCGAGAGTGTCGTGCCTTTAGTAAACCAAATTCTGGAATATTTGTGAAAAGAATAATTTAATTGATTCCTTGAATACTGAAGGAAATGACGAATTTAACCTGTGGTTATAAATATCGAACTTACTGTCTTATATAATCGATAACTCATTAATATAGAACCTTGGTCTATAATGGAATGATTACTAACTTTAATTTATAAAGATCTTTAAAGTATTTAATTATTCAAAAAGAATTATTGTAGTCTTTACCAAAATAATATATATAAGGATTTATATTTGGGAACGGTTATTTATATATGAGTATCTTATAGTACACATAATCTAATGGATAGGTAACATATTTCACTATTGTAGTCATAGGAATATTATTGATAATTAGACATAATGTTAGATTAATGATGACCATTAGTTTTGTCAAAGTTTTTAAATTGATAATTGTAATCATTTTTACTTGCAATGGTTAATTGAAATTTTAGCTTTAATAGAAAGAATGTTCTTGTCATGTTATGCTTAAAATGATAATGCTTGAATACTCAAGTTTAATATTGATTGATCGATATATATTTAGACTTCTTTACTCGTGTTATGGTGTAAATCGACGTGTACTCTAATGTTGCGACCAAAAACTTAGAACCTAGTGATTAATTGACGCAACATAGATGTTAAACAATTGTTTAGCAAAAGAAATTGGATTAAGAGTATTGTTAGGAAGGTAAATTTTATAAGTATCAAATCTACCTAGGTTAGATTATGATATAGATGGTTTATTTCTCGTTCTTAAAGTTCATTGTGAATAACCATTGGTTAAGAAGTAATGAAATAAGATTACTTGTTTAATATTATTACCACTTGTGGTATTATAATAAGTTGCAGAAGGGAATGTTATATTAATAAATTTTGGCATTCAACAAGAATAACGATTTTTTAATCTTGGCCTAGATATCTTGTATATTTAACTGTTTTCTTATGTAAGTTGTACCATATTGATACAATAATGTTTAGATTCATTTAAAAAAAAAATAATACTAATTTTTTGTGTTTGTTTACATTGTATGGTAGTTGAGGGAGGGAGGATATTACATATGGTATCAGAGCGGGTTCAACCCTACGACATTGGACCGTTATGCCTTCCATTGTTTAAATAAAATGATTAGAAATGCATCACTAATAAATTTTGAAATTTTCCATGCAGGTAATCATGGTTAAAGGACGCANGTGCCTCCTCCAATTATATATATCCACACCAGAGGGATCTAATCCTAAGGGAGATGGGAAGACTACTAAGAAGGAGCAAGTTGTTGTAGGAGATATGGTAGGTATTTTGAGATCCTTCCAAAGGATGTCAAAGGCATTGACCAGTCGTCTTGATCGGGATGAGGGAAGAACATATGTTCCCAATGAGAGTTCACATCGCACTCTAGGAGGTAGTAGTATCATACACAGAGAACTCGAGAAGGTGAAATTTCTTGAGTTTTGGGGTGCCACAGACGACTTATCCACTGAGGCATGGTTGGAGAACATGGTGATGTTCTTCACACTTTTTAATTACACCTCCAATATGAAATTTCGCATGGCGGTCTTTCAACTGAAAGGGAGTGCTCTACTTTGGTAGAAGACACTCCTACCTCAACTAAACATGGTCGTTAAAGATGTATCATGGGAATTGTTCAAGGAACAATTCTAGGAGAGGTACTTATCTGATGAATTTATTGAGTGCCAGCTTAATGAGTTCAACCCATTACGACAGGGTAGTTGTATGGTACCAGAGTATGATGTCAGGTTCATGGAGATACTAAGGTATGCTCCACATCTGGAAATGAAGGTCAACAAGTTTGTGTTTGGCCTTAACTTCAACATTCGTGAAAAGGTGAGGATATTGATGCCTCAAACATTACATAATGTAGTTCAGAAGGATCTCACTGCTAAGGAAGAGTTGAACACTGGGGATCAGGGCAGGACTCCTTCTAGACAGACTGGATAGATGAAATCGGGAGTGCAACAGTGTCAGACACCGTCCAAACAGACTTTTGGGCATCGAGATACGCCCAAAGGACCTACGTTCTTGAAATTGAGATGATAGACTCTTCAATAGAGGACTCCTTATAGAGCACCAAAGTAGCAACAGCAACAGCTTCGTCTGTAGCAGTAGCAGCAGTTTACGTATGTTCAACAAAATAGAACAGGATCACAGACTACTTTGCCGACATATTCTACTTCAGGGACCAAGAGCATTGGACCAAAGAATGGATGTTGGACATGTGGAGATCCACATTACCAGTGAGATTGATCAATTGAGAAGGTCAGAGTGGTTGGATATTTTGGACCCACTACAGTTGGAGATTTAGGCAAGGCCCATAGGATACATGCAGCGATGAAAAACCATCAAGCCAATCACCATTCCACTGTTCTCGAGACGTCATGTACGATCGTTGATCAAACTTTTAGTATTTTTATAGATCTAGGTGCTACAAAGAGCTTTATTTAAAGTTCAGCACTTAAGAGAATTAAGGTAAAGGCAGTCGAGCAGGATGAGTTCAGATATGTAGAAATGTTATCGGGTTCCAAACAAAAATTTGGAGGAAAGGTTATGGACTGTAGCATTAGCTTGGGTGATTTTGTAACAAAGGAAAACCTATATGTCGTGATCTTAGGATCTTATGACATAGTGATTGGCATGGATTGGTTGGAATCACATGATGTGATACTTAACTGCAAGACAAAACAATTAATCTTGACAGATGATTTGGGATAGAGTAGGGTAATTATAGGAAGAAACCAGGGGGTTTCACTGAGATTTATTTCTTCCCTACAATTACAGAAAAGTATGTGCAAGGGATGCAATTTATATGCCATCCTATCACTTAGTGAAAAGGGTGAGGCGGAGGGATTAGAAAACATTTTGATAGTACCAGAGTTTGTAGACGTATTTATGGAGGAACTACCCGGTTTTCCACTAGAAAGGGAACTTGAGTTTACCATAGATTTGAAACATGGAACAGAAATGATTGTGAAAATGCCATATCAAATGTCAATGCTTGAATTGCAGGAGTTAAAAATGAAACTGAAGGAATTGTTAGACTTGGGACTTATACGTCCAAGTGTGTCACCATGGGGTGCACGGTGATTTTTTTTGGAAAGAAGGATGGATCATGGAGACTTTGTATTGACTAACGTCAATTGAACAAAATGAATATCAAGAATAAGAATATGTTTCCAATAATAAATGATTTATTTGATCAGATGAAAGAAGCAATGGTGTTTTCAAATATTTACTTGAGATCAGGATATCATCAATTACGGATTAAAGAAGAATATATCCCTAAGACCGCATTTAAGATGAGATTCACAGTTCAAAGTTTTATCGTTTTACTACATTTAAGACAAGATATATACTATGAGTTCACAGTTTTACCATTTGGATTGATGAATTCCCCGAGTGTATTTATGAGTTTGATGAACGGGGTATTCCATGAATACTTGAACAAGTTTTTTCAAGCATTTATTGATGACATACTGATTTAATATCGGATGAAAGAAGAGCATGGGGAACACCTGATATTGGTTCTACAATGCCTAAGAGAAAACAAATTGCATGGGAAGATATCGAAATGTTATTTTTACCAATCAAAGATTCATTACTTGGGACATATCATATCGAGAGAAGGTATCATTGTGGATCTAGAAAAATTAGAGGCTATTATAGAATGGCCAGAACCGACAAACGTACAATAGGTACGTAGCTTTATGAGTTTACCAAGATATTACTGATGATTTTTTGAAGGTTTTTTGAAGATAGCAAATCCAATCATGGAATTGCAGAATAAAAACAAGAAATTTGTATGGACAGAGAAATGCGCGGAAGAATTTCAAAATCTTAGGGATTTGTTAACGACAAGACCGACATTAAAGGTCCTCGACATGGACAAAGAATTATTGGTATGCATGGACGCATCCAAGGAAGGTCTAGGCAGAGTTTTGATGCAAGACAGTCGAGTGATCACTTACATTCCACAGAAATTGAGAAGGCATGAGGAAAACTACGTAACACATGACTTGGAGTTATTAGCAATTGTATATGCCTCGAGATTTTTGAGACATTATTTGATTGGACGAAAATTTGAATTAAAGACAGATCATTGTGGATTACAACATATATTTACTGAGTGCGACTTGAACATGCAACAGAGGCATTGGTTAGTATTACTTAGAGAATATGACTTTGATATTAATTACATTAAAGGAATGATGAATAGAGTAGCAGATGCGTTGATTCAGAGACCACACATATTCTCAATAATACCTCTTAAGATGAATCTTCGAGAAAATATTATAGCTCTGTAAGTTGATGATGATTGGTACAAGGAAGTTAAGGATAGTATTGGACAAGATACCATGATGGTACCAAAGTATGAAGGTTATTCATTTGACAGTGATGGATTGTTGAGGTATAACAACATAATTTATGTATCGCCTAATGACTAATTAAGAAGTTTGATCTTAAGTGAAGCTCATCGAGCAGTTTACATGGCTCATCTGGGAGTCACGAAGATGAAGGTAGACCTTAATATTTTATTCCCATGGAAGGGAATGAAAGCGTATATAGTGAGTTACGTGGCGAGATGTCTAGAATGTCAGCAAGTGAAGGTTGAACATAGACATCCAGCAGGACTGTTACAGCCATACGCTATTCCTAAATCTAAATGGGAGGTAATTTCGATGGATTTAATTGTTGGATTGCCACTGATGGTAAGTAGACATGATTCTATGTTTGTGGAAGTTGACACTCTGATGAAGAGTGCACACTTTATTCCAGTGCGTACGACATATCAAGCGCCAGACATAGATAGAGTTTTTGTTAGCGAGATTGTGAGGTTACATGGAGTACCAAGAAAGATCATATTTGATAATGGATCAATGTTTACATGACGGTTTTGGACCAGTGTCCAAGAGTCCTTGGGAATGCAAATGAATTTTAGTATAGTGTATCACCCAGAGACAGAAAGACAAACAAAAATAACAAACCAAATTTTGGAGGATTTGTTGCGTATGTATGTAATGGATCAACATAAACACTGGGAAGAATTATTTCCATTGGTAGATTTTTCATACAACAAAAGCTACTAGAGTACGATTAATATGGAAACGTTTGAGTTTATTTACGTTCGACTGTGTCAAACACTGTTGAGTTGGGATTGACTTGAGGATAGGGTCCTAGTGGAACCAAAAGTGATCCAAGAAGTGGAAGAACAAATGTAATCGATAAGACAAAGGATTAAATAAGTGCAAGAACAATAAAAGAGTTATTTTGATGCACATCGCATTTACCAAAGTTATGAGGTTGACAACAGAGTTTCCTTACAGGTAAAACTGCATAAAAGTTCGATCAAGTTTGGAAAGGGTGCTAACTCTCTCCTAGGATTGTGGGACCTTTCGAGGTTGTGGAAAATAAATGACCAGTGGATTATCGACTAGTCTTGCTTGATTCTTTGAGGTGTATGCACGATGTATTTCATGTATCTGTTTTACGACATAATATTAGTGATTCGTCACATGTTATTAGAATGGTTCTTTGTAGATGTTGGACAAGGGTGCTCTCATGGTGGAGCCAATCTCATGGTGGAGCCAATCCACATTCTCATCCATCGCACTCGATAACTACAACGTCGAATACTCAATCAGTTAAAGTTCTAATGGGACTATTATAGTCTTCACTCAGCTACATGGGAGGACGCATATGAGATTTGTCAACGGTTTCCTTATTCGTTTGATAGATTAGATATGTAGATCTAGGTCAGATACATTTATTTACTTGCATTATATACTGTACAAACTTTGGGATGAAGTTTAAAACAAGAGGAGGTGTATGTAACATCCTGTATTACTAAGCACACTTATTGACTTATTCTTTGAGGACACTTGCATGCAAGTGATCCGGTTATGGTACATTATGATTTCGTTTCGATTATGATTTATATTGATGATGATGATGATGATGATGATGTATTGTGAATTATTATCACTTTCAGATGTATATTGTGTTAACAGATATTATTGACGAGTTATCCTAAGTGTTCAGGACACATGACAGGTTATGGATGTTGAGGGCAAGAATGGACTTCCTTGGACTTCAGATTGAGTCAGGGAGTGGATTTGCATATGGTTTGAGTATTCAATTCATATACATGTGATTTATATGAAAGTATAATATGATTTATGTATATGGATTATTGACACTGTTTTTTCCAGTGGATGCAAGCTTAGATATGCTTGCTAATCCGACTCAAATAAGGAGTAAAGTGGGCATGCACAGAAACCTGACATTTGAGGGAGAGGTGTGGCAACATCCCTGTCTCAGTCTACTAGCACTCTCGTCGTGACTTGAAATGTAGGTTAATGATTACCTAGTTCGAAGGGTACACAATTTTGTAAGGGAATACTAAGACAATCGCTCATGAAGAAATCTAAGGGGTGTGCAATAAGGCGAAATCCTTAATCCTTAGACAACCGTTAGTCTCTCACAAGGTCGACCAAATAGAGTGTTTACTTCAAGGGTCGGACAAGCTTCCAAAACCATTCAAAGGTGAGTGGCACCCTTGGAGAACGGAGGTGCGTCTTGAAGGGCACATCACGTAATGAAAACTTGAGTCACTAAATCTAGGTAGCCTATAAAAACAATGAAATGTTTAGACTTTGTTAGAATAAAATAATTAATTAGTCAACAAATTATAAACTTAGAAGCCTAACAAGAGTCTAAGCCTAATTCTAAGATAAAGTCTAAGTCTAAGTTTAATTAAGGGGCTAATTCAAAATATTAAATAAATCAAAAGAATTGAGATAAAATCAAACTCTAGGAAAAAGGTGAATAAAAATTTAAAGGTTGGATAAAATGCATATTTGTGCATGAAATTAATAAAATGGATTTTTAAAATAGAAAGAAATAAAACATGAGAAAATATGTGTACACATAGGATAACATATTGAATTAAATTAACACTAACTCTAACTAAAAGAAGACTCCTAATTCAACTCTAACTAAGATATAGTTAGGGGACACTCATTAAATGAGAATGGGGAACTAAGGGACAACTAAGAGAAAAAATAGGAACACATTGGGGAATGTGAGGGAAAATAGATTTTTAAATAAAATAAAAAGGGTAATTACTTGTGCAACTTGGGGAGATTGTGACAAGTGTGTGGGTGAATAATTATAATTAAATTAATTAAAAAAATTAACTATGTGTGCATGAGGACATGAGTCATTGGGTATTTTTCTATAAAACAAATGGTTTAGAAGGGAAATGGATCTCACTGTTCCTAGTACTGTTATGCTGCCAAAATTTTGTTGGACTGTGTTTTACTTGTGAGAGTTGGGATTTCAAGCTTGGGAAAAGAGAGTAAGCTCTTCCTTGCGAGGAAATCTTGAGAGCTATTGTGTTCTAGTTTTTGTGCTTGGCCCCTTTGTGGCTCGGGGGGCTAAGGGGGGAGAAGAGTATCCCTAGCATTGGATGGGAGGTATTGGTGAAGTCTTGGATTGCAAGCAAAAGCAAAGAGGACGTGGATGTGCATAGATTTCAAGTTGAAGACCAATCATATACATTGCTAATTTCTTGGTTACGCTATTTCATCTTATTCATTATTGTAAGAAAAATATTTCTTAAATTTTGTATTAAGTTGATTATGAACGATTATTATTGATTAAAACCAAGAAATATGTAATTGTTATATAAATTTGGGTGGATGTTATTAAATTATTATAGCATAATCTTATGATTGGAATAGTTATAATGTATATAAAGTTGCAATGAATAATTGTACATTTACTTAACCTTCCTATATTGTGAACCTGATTATTTTAGTTTTCATGAATGATTTATCTTAGTGTAGGGCGATATATTGATTCGTTAAACTATCTATCCTGTTAGAAGAACTTCTCATGTTCAATAAATGGTCGAAGGTTGTTCTTACCATCGTCAGGTCGACTCTATTATTTCAAGGTTTCGATATCTAATTAGTTGTATAGTTAACTCATAACATGATTGCTTTAGCAATTGAATCGATCTTTGAAAATCTTTGACTTCAACTCTGGATAAAATCCTAGACAATCAGTCGAATGTCCTTGCTATTAAAAGTATTGTATTTTTTGGATGCAAATATTCCCTTCTCATTTGTTGGGTTGAACGGATTGTATTGTGTAATTGTGTGAAATCCTGATTTCTTTTGAATTGACTTGTTGAGGGGCTAATACTATTATCCTTAAGAACCCAGATGATAGTATCACACGATCACTCTTGAGAAGACTATACTCTCGGGTTGTAGTTTGTTCTGTAGAAACGAAGTCTTTACAGTGGAAATTTTAGCTTGAAGGTTATTTTAAAAACCTCAATATCTGGGATGAACCTATACGATTTCCACTTTAATTCATTTAAATAAATTTTAATCACCATTGCAGATATTTGAGACCTAAAACCTTAAAATTTGAATCATTCAAATTTCCACGATAATTGAAGTGAACTCATCGTATCCTTCGTCATCTCTGGTATTTCAGAACGAGTAGTTTTCCTTCTTTCAAATATTAGTGATATCTCTCTTAACGTATCAGCGTTACCTCTTCAAATTGAAATGTGTAGACCCCAACAGTTGGATACACCACCTGGCGGAAGTATTATTAATTAGTCATAACTCTTAAAACAAAAAAATATTTTAAATTTCGAACTCGGGATATTTTTGTTGTCTAAGAACAAGTGTTGTTGATCGGCGTGTCATCAATACCTGTAGACAAGGACGTATTAAGTAAAGAAAAGTGCAGTGTCGCAATCAAGGGATTTCTTTTGAATTGAAACCAACCTTTCTACAAGAAGGATCTGAATCCAATTTGATGTTGGTTACCTGTCCTGAAATGATGGTGATTGCAGCGTTATGCTCCAAGTGACTAATCCATATTTAAAATACTGAAGTTGCACCTAACCGTATGTGTTTTAAAGAAGAAAATCTAAACCAAGTGTAGTAACAATCAATGATGATTGTTCTAATTGTAGCTGTTGTTCACCCTAGTTTCATTAGATGATCCTAGTCATTGGTCGTCTGATGTCGCCAACTTCAGAAGGGACAGAGATTTACATATTAGAGATTTCATTTTTTTCTCTTAATATGAACTGACGGTTGTTAGCACTGGTATTGTAGTAAACCGGAGACTACTTTARACCTTTCATCCACATGGGTTTTATGTTGTTAAAATGAGCCTATTCCTTTACAGATTTATATWMAAAAACAAATTATTTAAACTAAKTCTTTTTCCKGAGTCAATAAAAACCTGGAGTTCTGTCTCATTTAGAATTTACAAAAATTGCCTTACGATAGAKATCCATGGGTAAAAATGGTTTTTAGTAGTATCGTAGTATCGTGTGACATGTGTCGCAGATTTGGGGCGTGAGATCTCTAGCTGAACAAGTTATCTTTGTGTTGATTAAGTTTCATAAATTATTGATGCCTTGATCTATGGAGAACATATCAACTTGTAAACTAAGTGTTTCCTTCGAGAGCGTCTTTCCTTTAGTCAATAGTTGTGAAAATAAAATTTTAATTGATTCCTTGAATAATGAAGGAAATGAGGAATTTAAACTGTGGCTATGAATATTGAACTTACCTTCTTGTATAATCGATAACTTGTTAATATCGAACCTTGGTATGGAATAATGGAATGATTACCAACTTTAATTTACAGAGATCTTTAAAGTATTGCATTATTCAAAAAGAATTAGCGTAGTCTTTACCAAAATAATATATATAAGGATTTATATTTGGGAACGGTTATTTATATATGAATATCCTATAGTACATAGAATATAATGGATAGGTAACATATTTCACTATTGTGGTCATAGGAATATTATTGATATTTAGACATTATGTTAGATTAATAATGACTATTAGTTTTGGCAAAGTTTTTAAATTGATAATAGTAATCAATTTTACTCGTAATGGTTAATTAAAAGTTTGTATTAAATTTCAGTTTTAATAGAGCGAATGTTCTTGTCATGTTATGCTTAAAATGATAATGCTTGAACAGTATCTATTTAATATTGATTGGTTGATATATATTTAGACTTCTTTACTCATATTATGGTGTAAATCCACGTGTACTCTAATGTTGCCACCAAAAACTTAGAACCTAGTGATTAATTGATGCAAAATAGATGTTAAATAATTGTTTAGCAAAAGAAATTGGATTAAGAGTATTGCTAGGAAGGTAAATTTTATAAGTATCAAATCTACCTAGGTTAGATTATGATATAAATGGTTTGTTTCTCGTTCTTAAAGTTCATTGTGAATAACCATTGGTTAAGAAGTAATGAAATTAGATTACTTGTTTAATATTATTACCACTTATGGTATTAAAATAGGTCGCAAAAGGGAAAGTTATATTATTAAATTTTGGCATTCAATAAGAATAACTATTGGTTAAGATTGGCCTATATATATTGTATATTTAATTGTTTGCTTATGTAAGTTGTCCCAAATTGATACAATAACGTTTAGATTCATTTAAAAAACAAAATTTAAAAATTAATACTACTTTTTTGTGTTCGTATACATTGTATGGTAGTCGAGGGAGGGAGGATGTTACATTAATTGTGATATCGAAATATTTATCTAGGGATTTATGTTCGAAGAGATGCACCTTGTGTTGAATTTTATCCTTTAATGTGCCCATAAAGAGATCTAACAAATTATTCTTAGGATTGTTCTTTACCCTAAGACCGAGCTTTTGGAATTGTTGAATGTTCTCTATAATTGGACATTTTTTCCAATGATTTATCAAACAAATAAAGAATGTATTTCTCTTAATATCCTCATAATGTGATATCAATTCATCCATAAAAATGGACCAAGGAATAATAGAATTATTTTTTCTTTCACAAATCCATTGATACCAATCAAATTAATCTTTTTCTAAACACAATGATGCAACAGGTACCTTTTGTAAGCTTGGAACTTGATGTAGATCAAATAATTGCTCCATCTGGAATATCCATGTTATAGGTTCTTTACCATCAAACTTCCAAATATCGATCTTGGAATGAATTGTTCCTTGGTGTTGACTTGAAGCCTTGATGATTTGGATCTTGGAGTGATGAATGATTCTTAAATTCAATATTTGTTCTTTCCAATTGTGATAAAATACTCTCCATGTGTGATTGAGTCTCAACACCATTGTTCTCCTTATTTTCATGATCTCCTTAGATCTCCATATCCCTTTTAGGGATCCTCTGTTAGGGACCTAACATGCCTAACCCCTCAGGTGGGTAGAATAATATATTTCCATGTAATAAAGGTCAATATTAATAAGGCATAGAAATATGGAGGAATAAGTCAAATGTAAGAAGATCTAATAGAAGTTTCCGCTTCTAGAAGGATCTTCCTCTAGATTGTTCTTTTGGATAGATAGATTTAGTATAAATATGAATAGAGGGTATGAGAAGTTTTGTCTCAGATATTATTTTAATAGAGATCTTCTCTGTTGGAGGTTGCCCCCTCGAAGAGGCAAGTGAACATTGCTCTCAGTAATCAAAATGCTCTTTCTGGTGTTATTCTAGTATTATTTTGGTATTATTGTGGTATTGTTCTGGTTATATCATTGTTTATATGCCATTTATAGCTAATTATTTCTTCTCTACATACTATTTTATATCTGGAATATTACAAGTGGTATCAAAGCACCTTCTTTGACAGAAAATTGTGGGTTAAAATTTTTTCAAGGTAGAGACGTATTCTAGCATCTTTAAGCTACAAAGATATGTCGTTACGCGCATAAACCCATGGTCGGGGATTCATACACGTGGGAAATACAAGTGGTACTTAAGAGCACATATGTTGGCCAGCCTTGTAACTCATGTTGGTACCCCTTCGAGTGGTAGTGCATCAAACAACACATGTATATGGATCATCCTAGATCTCTTGAATCCCTCCATAGATAAATCGATCAGCCACCTGACTGCTATAGTGCTACCGAGAACAACACTCGGAAAGATACTCTCTAGTACTTGGGTAGTCAAGTAGTACGGATAAGGGTACAGTCTAGCCTCCTTAGTTGGTGCTCTGAGATATTGGGCCGAGTACTACTGTTGGACCCCGCACGTATATCAGAGAGATATAGTACAGGGAAAACCCTTGTCTGTATAACCCTTGAATACCCTAACCCTTTGTAAGGAAACATAAATATAACCAACCAGATCTATTGTCGTGCTATAGTGTCTTTTTCATTCTAGTTGTGAAATTACTACACATTTCTTCTTGTTAAGCATTTGGGCATTTCGTCACTGTAGTATTCTTCACACTTATTTTGCAGTATTTGGGTTGGCACACTTATTTGAGACCTATTCCATTGGATTCTGTTTTTCTCCCTGATCACAATCGTACCCTTCATTTTTAATCCTTTTTGTTTCAGTGGACCCGACCCCTTCCCAGTTTCCCTATTTTTCTGCCTATTCCATTATATTTCCCTTCAATCACTGATCGTCATGGTACCTATCACTTTTATGTCCTTTTTTTTTTTTTGGTCCCACCCACCCATTTTTTTCCTTACCTGCACTTCCCCTCTCCAAATGGCCACCACTCACAACCAAGAACTCCAAACTTCCATCAATCAAGCCCATGTCTCCATCTCACATCTCAGATGGATTTTACCCAGTCTCGCATTAACAAATTACAACACAATTTTAACAATATGGAAGCCAACCTCAAAACCCAATTGACCTCCCTCCAATCTGTTGTCAAACAATTGTTGAATCGCCCTACGGGTCCCTCCTCATCAGACCAACCCGATGTTGTTGATTCCTCTTAGTCTCCGCATTTTCATCAGACCAACCCCGTCTTCCCCATGTAAAGGTAAATAAATTTGATGGTTTTGATCCTACTGGTTGATTCACTCGAATGGAGCATTATTTTTCTCTGCATGGTATTACTGATAAGTTGGAAAAAATTTGATATGTTTTCCTCTATCTAGACCCTGAACGCTGGCAATGGTGGCAATGGTGAAAAAAATCACATCAGAGGTATATTTCCTGGACCCAGTTTGTTGTTGAGCTCTATGCCCGCTTTGATACTGATACCCACTATCTCAGTCGTTTGACCAAGTTGAAATAGTCAGGCATAGTAGAAGTCTTCATCACTGGTTTTGAGCATTTGGCCTTTCGAACAAAGGGAATGTCATATGCATTCTTCTTTGAATACTTTATCAGTGGTCTCAAGGATAAAATCCAATCCCATGTTCTCATGGCCTGCCCTCGAACTTGATTGGAAGCTACTCAATGTGTTGAAGAGGCCCAACAAATTGTTTCTTCCTAGAAAAAAAAACCCCCTTTTGTTCCTCGCCCTCGACCCACTAATACTAACCCCCCTGTCACTCCCCTCAAGGTCCAGAAACTAACTAGGGATGAAAGGGTTGAACGTCAACTGAAGGGTCTTTGTTATAATTGTGATGAAAAATATTTTTCGGGGCACAAGTGTAAGGAACAAAAACTATTTATTGTCATTTTCGAAGATGTTCCTGAAGAGGATGTGACAATTCCCCTTGTCGAAGAACCCTCCCTTCCCGATGCCACCTCGGAGCCTGTTGACCCACCTGAAGTTGACCCACTTATTTACTTGCATGCCCTCATTGGATTCTTGGCCCCATAAACGCTCAAGATCATTGGCTACATTAAGCACAGGAAGGTCATCATCCTTGTTGACAGTGGTAGCACCCACAATTTCATTCATTGTCGCATTTCCCAAGAAACCAATTGCTATATTTGTGTTGTCAATAATTTTCAAATCATGATAGCCAATAGTGGGTCCATGAAATGTGGTGGGCTTTGTGAAAATTTTCCTCTTCAAATTGGACATTACCAACTAAAATCTCATATGTTTCCCATTGATATGGGAGGTTGTGACATTGTGCTAGGTGTTGAATGGTTATGCACTTTGGGTCCCATTCTTATGGATTTTAAGGAATTAACCATGAAATTCCAATAGGAAGGACAAAGGTATCAATTCCAAGGTCTCACAAATCATTCTCTTGAGATCATTAGTTCCCATCGTATGGAAAATATCCTCAAGAAAGGCCACTCCGATATAATTGATCAACTATATTCTATTCAAGCCATGGAGACACCCTCTATGCATCCTGACCTCCAAGCTATCATTTCCAAACATCAATTTGTTGTTTCCACCCCTCAGGGACTTCCTCCTTCTCATGGTGTTCATGATCATTCCATTCCCCTTGTTCCTGGCAATCTTCCTCCCAATGTTCTCCCTTATCATCACCCCTTTTCCCAAAATAATGAAATTGAGAAAATAGTGCAAGAATTGCTCCAAGCGGGTGTTATCCGCCCCAATACCATCCCTTATTCTTCTCCTATGGTCATGGTACTTAAGAAAGAAGGTACCTAGCGCATGTGTCCCAACTTTCGTGCCCTCAATAAGATCACCATCAAGGACAAGTTCCCTATTCCTAACATTGATGATCTCTTGGATGAGATGAGTGGTGCTCAGTACTTCACTAAACTTGATCTGTGTTCTGGCTACCACCAGATACATATGCAAGAAGCTGGAATACCCAAGATTGCCTTTCGAAATCATGAGGGTCACTATGAGTTTTTGGTCATGCCCTTTGGCATGTGTAATGCCCCCTCCACCTTCTAAAGCCTCATGAATCATTTCTTCCATCCTTTTCTCCATCATTTTGTTTTAGTTTTATTTGATGATATTCTCATTTATAGTAAAACTTGGAAATCTCATCTTTCCCATGTGGATCAAATTCTCCATCTACTCTCGCAGCACCAAATTTTCCTCAAATGCTCTAAATGTGCCTTTGGAGCCTCAGAAGTAGAGTACATGGGCCATATTGTTGGAAAGGTCGGTGTCCAGGTGGATCCTAAAAATATTGAAGCAATGCAAGATTCTCCTCGCCCCAAGACTATCAAAATATTGCGTGATTTTTTGGGTTTAACCGGCTATTATCGCAAGTTTTTTCAAAATTATGGGAAGATTGCATCCCCTCTCACTGCTCTCCTTAAAAAGAATTCTTTCACTGGGACTCTAGCAGCAGATCAGGATTTTCAAGATTTGAAGGTTGTGCACTACTCCGGTCTTGGCCCTTCCTTATTTAAAAAAAAACTTTGTCTGTGAATGTGATGCCTCATGCATAGGAATTGGAGTTGTCCTTATGCAAGAAGGCATACCTTTTTCCTTTACTAGAAAACAATTTTCTGAATTCCATTTGGGCTAATCAATCTATGACAAGGAAATGTTGGCTATTTTTCATGCAATGGATCTCTGGAACCCTTATCTCCTGGGGCAACACTTCCAAATTAAGTCAGATTGCCAAACCCTCAAGTATTTTCTGGAGCAACATCCTTCCTCCCTAGAGCAACAAAAATGGGTAACTAAGATCTTTGGTTATGATTATGAGATAATTTACAAGAAATGAAAAGAAAATGTGGTTGTTGATGCTCTTTCTCGAAAATATGAAGATGAAGGGTCCCTTTTTTCCCTCTCCTTCATTGTACCAGATTGGCTCCAAGATGTGTGCCAAGAATGGCTAAATGATCCTAAAATATCGCATATGATCCAACAATTGAAAGCCAGCTCTCCAGTTTCCCTAGGGTACTCTTGGCACAATGATGAACTTCACTACAAAGGTCGTTTGTATTTAAGTAAACAATCACAACTTAAATCCACGATGCTTTTTGAGCTTCATTCTACTCCCATAGTTAGGCATTCAGGGTTTACCAAAACCTATGATCGGGTCAAACGTTATTTTTTCTAGGATGGTATGAAAAAGGAAGTTCAAACTTTTGTAGAAGAATGTGATGTTTGTCAACGCAACAAAGGAGAAACCATCAAACCTCCTGGCACACTCCAACCACTTTCAATTCAACCCTCTTTTTGGAGCGACATCTCTATGGATTTTTTTGTGGGATTACCTAAATCAGGAAATAAGTCCGTCATCATGGTGGTTGTGGATATTCTTTCCAATTATTCTCATTTATGTTCTCTTCAACACCCATTTACCGCATCAACCATGGCTCAACTTTTCATGGATCATATCTTCAAGCTTCATGGCATTCCTCATTCTATTTTTTATGATTAAGATCCAACTTTCACCAGCATTTTTTGTCAAGAACTATTCAGACTCCAGGGCACCCAATTGCATCTCAGCACCGCTTATCATCCCCAGAGTGATGGTCAAACTGAAGTCGTCAATACGTGTTTGGAGACTTATTTGAAGTGTTTTTCCTCTAAAAGGAAAAATCAATGGGCTCAATGGTTACCATTAGCTGAATGGTGGTACAACACTTCTTATCATACAACTACTCGCATGACTCCTTTTGAAGCAGTATATGGCCAAAATCCATCTTCAGTTCTCTCCTCCATGCCAGGTGTATCGAAGGTCCAAGCGGTTGACCAAAAACTTACAGTTCACGAGGCTAGTCTTCGTACCCTCAAAGAGAATTTGGCCATGGCTCAAAATCGCATGAAGAAACAAGCTAGTCAAGGTCACTCAGAACGAAAATTTGTTGAAGGAGACCAAGTATTTATTTGGTTGCAACCTTATAAGAAAACTTCACTGAAGGCCGAACATTGTTAGAAACTGGCACCCAAATTTTATGGTCCTTATACAGTTCTCAAGAATGTAGGGAAGGTGGCTTATCAGTTAGATTTACCCAATCATTCTAAGCTCCATCATGTTTTTCATGTCTCTTTCTTAAATAAGGTGATTGGAACTAAGTGCCAAACTCAAACCAACCTTCCTGAGTTGGATGAATAAGGATTCATTTGGTTGCAACCACAAGAAGTTTTGGACCAGCGAGAGCGTTGTCTTTGTCAGTGTACCATCAAGGAAGTTTTATTTCAGTGGAAAGATACAACTCCACCAAATGCCACCTGGGATCCGACTAACATTCTGCAGCAATTTTCTCATCTCAAGCCTTGAGGACAAGGTTGATTCTAAGGGTGAGGGCATGTTAGGGACCTAACCTACCTAACCCCTCAAGTGGGTAGAATAATATATTTCCATGTAATAAAGGTCAATATTAATGAGGCCTAGAAATAAGGAGGAATAAGTCAAATGTTAGAAGACCTAATAGAAGATCCCTTCTAGAAGGATCTTCCTCTAGATTTTTCTTTTGGATAGATAGATTTAGTATAAATATGAATAGAGGGCATGAGAAGTTTTTTCTTGGATATTATTGTAATAGAGCTCTGCTCTACTAGAGTTTTCCCTCTCGAAGAGGCAAGTGAACATTGCTCTCAGTAATCAAAGTTCTCTTTCTGGTGTTATTCTGGTATTATTTTGGTATTATTGTGGTGTTTTTCTATTTATATCATTGTTTAGCTGCCAAATATGGCTAATTATTTATGTTTTTCATACTATTTTATATTTGGAATATTACATCCTCTGTAAGAGCATGGCTTCTATGGATTTTAGTAATTCTTCCTTGTTTTCATCTGTCATCTTTTTCATTTGATATTCTATTTCCTTTTTAAGGAAATCCTAAGAACTTGATAAATCTAGTAGTTTCAACATACTACCACTCATTTCATCAAATTGGTTCTTTAATTGGGATAGCCTTTTTTTGAAATCTTAATTTTCTTCCAACATCCCGTGTGATCTTTATAGAGGTTTGCTAGGAGTATTATTTCTTGAAGGACCCCTTGACATTGGATAAAATAATAATACTTCTCTTTTTCCTCTTTATTTAAATACATCAGAACAAATCTCTAAAAAAATTAAAAGAGGAGCTTTCTAGCCATGGAAAAACTCTTAAAATCACTAGAAAATAACTCGTGGAAAAACCCTAACTTACACAAGAAATATATCATAAAATACAATAAGTAAAAATATGAAAAAAATTCACATGTCCTTCATTGTGTCAACTCAAGATTCTAAAAATTCTAGAATCTAAAACTTAACTGAAAAAATATACAATGAAACATCCAAGATGACTCTTTTAAAATTGATTTCAAGATTAGTCACAAACCTTGTCTTCCATGAACTATATATCTGAAAGTATAGAGAAATATAACTTGAAATTTTGAACACCTATAATATGACATTTCTCTTCAATCTCCACAAAATTTCATTGTATGAAACCTCCCAAAAAATTTTATAGAGAAAATCCCAAGATGACTCATTTAAAATTGAATTTCGGATGAGTCAAAAAACTTATCTTCCATAGGCTATGTCCTCGAAATCATAATGATATAGAACCTGAAATGTTTACCAGAGGTACTTTGATGTATCTCCTAAATAACCTTCAACTTTAGTTGTCTGAAGCATCCCAAAAAAAAATTATAGCAACGATGCCAAGATGACTCGCTTGAATCAGAAAAACCCTAGGATCAATGCTCTGATACCAAATCTTATGAACCAATGCCTTGTGAATGATAAAAAAAATCAATGAGTATTAGTCCACTTAAAGGGGGAAACCTCCTTTTACAATATATTGAATGTACAAGATGAGATATGTTGATCCTAAGACAAGCTCTCCTTGGTATATATATAGGATACAAAGGGTACAATTATAATGAAAGGGTACAATGAAGGGTTCTATCATACATAAAAATATAACACTAGAAATGTAATAATTCAATATCTAGGGATTAATATGAGGTTTTATACTTAACATGGGGATTCATCTAGGTCTTAACACTAGGTTAGAGACCAACTTCTTCCATATTTAGAAACAAATATCATGAGAACCAAGAAAAAATTGTATCATTCATATATAATATTCATGAGTGAGTACTCAACAACTTGCAAATTAATGATATGATGCTTTAGTAATTTTCTGCATGAATTTGGAATTGACAACTTTACATTTTTTGCATTTTATCTAGACTTGTTTTTTTAAACACATTTTATTTCACTGACATGGAATGACACATGGTTTTTAATGTGGTAGTGGGGTCCTATGTGTCAACACCTACATTCGCC
>SNQJ01S0035418.1:72928-87730 GCA_010110895.2 Picea sitchensis | reverse complement strand
GATCCTAAGACAAGCTCTCCTTGGTATATATATAGGATACAAAGGGTACAATTATAATGAAAGGGTACAATGAAGGGTTCTATCATACATAAAAATATAACACTAGAAATGTAATAATTCAATATCTAGGGATTAATATGAGGCTTTATACTTAACATGGGGATTCATCTAGGTCTTAACACTAGGTTAGAGACCAACTTCTTCCATCTTTAGAATAAAATATCATGAGAACCAAGAAAAAATTGTATCATTCATATATAATAATCATGAGTGAGTACTCAACAACTTGCAAATTAATGATATGATGCTTTAGTAATTTTCTACATGAATTTGGAATTGACAACTTTACATTTTTTGCATTTTATCTAGACTTGTTTTTTTAAACACATTTTATTTCACTGACATGGAATGACACATGGTTTTTAATGTGGTAGTGGGGTCGTATGTGTCAACACCTACATTCGCCATGTCATCTTCGCGGTCATCTCCCTTGCCTCCTTACTTTCCATGTTAGATATTTGTGTCCATATTTACCTTTTTCCCACTTTACTTTATAAAATTTATTATTATTATTAATTTATAATGGGAATATACCCTTTATCCTCTTCCTAGAATGATTTCATTAATTGATATTATAGGGGGTATTTCTTATGCCCTAAAGTCCTCCGCTTGGCATATTTTTATTGGTTGATGTGATGGGAGGCAGTCCCATTGATCCAGATTTAGGAGCGAATAGAATTGATTAACAGACTGAATACAATAAACATAGAGATATAAAGAATAACACAGATATCCAGTGAACAATATCTTCTATTGAATAATGAAATAGGATGAAACTATAAAACTGCAGAACTGAAACACTTGCTCAAATGGTGGTAGTTATCTATGAGAAGAGATGTGGTTGTTATGCGCATCCGTCTGAGAAGAATGGATTACAATGAGGCTCCATAGGCCTTTTTGATATTACTCATGAATGCCAAAACCCTAGACATCCAAAAACCTAACCCTATAAGGTGAAACGCCAAAATTCATGTGGGCCCCTATGGGTAAGTTGGTTTAATTTGGTACCTCAACTTACCAGGGTCGTAACTTTTGCATACGGCCTCCATTTTAGGAGCGTGATAGCCCGTTGGAAAGGTATTTTAGAGAACTACACATTCCACTGTCAAAATTTGACTCCATCTACAGTTTCACTATGGCGAGCCAAAAAAACAATGTTTAGGGCCCCAAACTGGCCTTGGAAGTACAACAAGATGTGTTGACATGAAAACATACAAAATAAGCCATTTCGATTAGGCGAGAGGCCACCAGTATCCACCTGGAGGATATGTGGGGATTCAGACAACCCCAAAAGTGTAGAACCCACAATTACAAAGAAGTACAGAAGAATGTGATGAATAAAAACGAACAAGAGGAGTCAGTTGGAATAGGTCGGTGGCCACCAATATCCACCTAGATCAATCCTCCCTCCTTAGGAAGCAATGGTATCCATTGCATTGAGTTCCCCCATCATGTGAGGAAACTTCTACTGGATTTAGCCTCGGGTGAGCCACTTTCCTTGGTGTAGGAGTTGCCCTGCCTTGAAAACCTGATAAAGTTGGATTATCTGTTGGAGAGTTCCCTTGACCTATGTGTCCACTATCTAATCAGTGGATGCTTGTTCCATGCAGTCAGGGTTGAGCTCTATTGGTGTCATTTTTTCTACGATCTCTGAGGTGTCCAATAAGGGTGGAAAATATGGTCGAAGGAGTTCCACATTGAACACTGGATGCAGGCCAAGGAAGGGTGGAGTGTTGAGCTCAAAAGAATTACTACCCACAGCCTTGGTGATAGTGTAAGGCCCATGGAAAAGTGGGAGAAGCTAGCTATGGGGCCTCGTGAGACGCTCCTTTTGAAAATTTAACGAAACTTTGTCCCCAACCTGAAACCAGTGTGGTACCCTGTGTTGATCATGGTGTTGCTTGTACTTAGCATTGGATTTCTGCAAAATATCCTAGACCTATTGGCGTATGTGTTGAATCCGCTCAATGAATCTGGTGGCTTTGTCAATCGCAGAATGATCATGGGAATAGTTTGTCTATGTGGTGGCAAGAGGAAGTGCAACATCAATGGGTCCCAAGGGTTGGCATTGTAACCTAGGTATGCACCCTTGCCTATCCTCTCTCATTTCCCTATGTCTTTGTCAAATTTTTCCTCTTCTGGTTGATAAAGTTGGTTTCCCATCTGTTCAATAACTTGGTTTTCCTTGCTGGCTTGCTTGATTGATTCTTTGCGCAAAGTTTTTTCTGCTTTTCTTGAAGGATAAACACATCTCATGATTTGGTTTGAATTACTTGTCATCTTGTTTTCCTTTAATTTATGTTACATCAGGTTGGTCAAGTATGTTGTATGCATGGGAAAAAACCATGAGAAAAATGCAGCATTCAGAGCAGCTTATTTTGGGCTTGAAATACAAGCAAACAGACAGGTTCAATTTTTAGCAGTGAATATCCCATGTAAAGTTCAGATCAACGATTTTCGTGCATTCAGAGCATCAAATTCGTGCAAGTATTCACGACTAGAAATAAGTACCAAAGTGATGAGAGACTTCCACGTCAATCGGGTTCGTACTACTCTGGGATATTTCCATGCATTACATCCCGAAGTCCCGAAGAGTCGAAGTCCCGAAGTGATGAGAGACTTCCACGTCAACCGAGCCCATACTACTTCGGGAGTTTTCCATGATTTACATTCCGAGCTCCCAAAGCCCAAAGTATCGAAGTGAAGAGAGACAGCCATGTCAACCAGGTCCATGCTACTCTAGGATATTTACATGTGTTACATCCCGAAGTCCCGAAGAGCCGAAGTATCGAAGTGACGAGAGACTGGCACATCAATCGGGCTCATACTATTTCAGGAGTTTTACAAAATTTTCATCTAAAAGCTCTAGAACTTCGAATTGTTGAAGTGATGAGAGACTGCCACGTCACTTCGAGAAAAGGTCACTTCAAGAGATATTCATGCTCCACGTTCAAAATCTCTCGAGCTCTAAGAAATTTGCGCCATCGCTAAATCAGATAGGGGAGTTCTAATATGGCAGACGGATAGAACTTTAGCAGGGGCGCTAAAATAGCATGGGTCACTTGGATCACAGATTGCAACAAGATCGATGACCACACTTCATTATGGGGATGAAAAATGCCTGAACATTAACATCCTTGAGCGGTCCTGCAATCAAAACTATAGTATTGTTGGAGAAATATGTGGAAAATTTTGGTGGATTGTGGGGGTTGGAGAAGTGTGGACCCAAACTTCCTTCGACAACTTCCACAATCATGTGCTTATATAATATTAGGTCACCACATCACTCTGGGAGATTTTCACGCTGCATAATTAATTTTCTTCAGTGGCCTCGAACAACGTGCGTGCACTTCATGATCAATGCATAACTCATCTCTGTCAAACTGAATCAGTTTCTTCCACAGTCTGAGTTCATTCCAATGCTCACATCAGTCCAGTTTCATCATCAGTGTCAGTTTTTAATGATTCAATTCAAGACTCTTTTAGTTTAAAAGAAAAATAAGTGGTCTTTTGTGTGTGATAAGAACCATTCTTTTGATTAAGTCGAGTGTGAAGTATACATTGTTGTACTCCAGTAATGTTTTAGTCAAGTTAATAAGTTGTTCTAAAATTTTTAATGTAGAGTTAAGTCTCAGTCTCAGAGGGACGAGAGCCTCTGCAACTCTGATAAATATGCAGTTTTTGTATGTTTTGAAGGTCGGATTTTTGGGAAAGGATAACAATACGTCAGATTGGTTGGACTCATTCTATGCATGGATTAAATCTCTCTACCTGGTGAATATACTCTTGATGACAATGTTTCTTTCAAATATTCATATGTTTTTATCTTATCTTGAATGCATTTTTTGATTTGTGCAAAGTACATTTCATTTCCTTCGGCTATTGTATAACTCATCTTTATTGATATGCAACCTGTGAAAATAGCTAATGCTTGGTAAAAATTTGTTTTTATTGCAACCCATGGAATCAATTTCATTTTTGATACATGTTTAATGTCTTGAAATGATATTTTAAGTATTGAACTTCTTGCAATAGATTATTCATTGAGTAATTGGTTGTTTCCCTTTGTTTTCTATTATTTCACTTGTCTGCCATTAGTGTGCCACTGACCAAGCAAGACCCTCATCCATATCATCCTTCCAACCCAACCATGCTCCTGTCTTAGTAAAACCAACCCTCTAACTAACACAAAAAATCAAATTATCAAAATAATAATCATCCCAAAACTTGAGGTGGCCTAGCTTTTCCCTTCAGCAGTCAAGTGCAGTCTTTAGGACCGACATCTCCTGGAATCGTTGTTGGGGAACGAAGTAACGAAATATATTTCCCTGGGAGAACAAAATCGAATATCTTTAACCTTTTATGGTGAACAAAGATCAGACATAGACAGACTGTCATCTTTCACATGCCGACTCCACTGAGTAGAATTTGTGAAAGAAATACTGGCGCCCAGAAAAAGACTCAACAAGTCCAAATATGAACACATCAAAGCCACCAAGGCTCATCCTAACCCTAATAAGGACACAATAGTTTCTGATCCAAACAGGAAACTAAGAAAATCCACAGTAGCTCAGAGATATACCTCCCCCCTCAAGGGTAAAGTTGTGCCAACCCCCAAAAAAATACAATTTGAGGAAAAGAGGGGGGGCTCCCAAAGCCACTACCTATGATCAAAACAAAAAGGCTGAAGTCATTCCCAAGACAAATCCAAGGAAAGATATGTCATCTAAATCTCATCAACTTCCCCCACCTAAACCTGCAGTCCCTGAGAGAAAGGAATTTGATAGGCCACCAACCTCTTTCAACCTAGAGCATGAGTTGAGAAAGATAAATATCCTTGTTCCTTTGATAGAATTGATGAAGAATAAACCTTTCAAAAAATACATCATGAAATTTCTGCAGCCAACTCCTTCTATTGTATCTTCTAATGTAATTAGTCTATAGGATGAGAACCCAACCATTACTATGGGTCCACACATTGAGGATGGATCTGATGCTTCTCCACCATTCTATATATATTTAAATGTCCATGATAAGATCCTGCATAATTCTATTATGGTCTCAAGAGCCTTGCACAATGTTATGCCCAAAGTTTTTATGGAAGAAATAGGTCTAGAGATCACCAAACCCTACCAGGATATGTACTCCTTTCATTCTAAGAAATTAAAATGTGCGAGACTGATAAAGGATATGGTGGTTTCTTTGGCACAATTACCAATGAAGAGTGTAGTGATGAACATTGGTGTGGCTGACATTCCCCAAAAATTTGATATGATCTTATCTAGAACTTGGGCTAAGAAGGTTGGAGGATCATTACAAATGGACGTCATTTACGCCACCATCCCTGTGTTTAGAGGGGAACATAGGAGGATATACAGAGAGGTAAGGTTAGACTACATCGTCAGTGGCCATCAGAACCCAAGAAATAACCCAATTTATGTTGTTGAGAATGAGATCAAATCATCTATTTTTCATTTAAATGATGATGAACCCAAAGTATCGGTTATCCAAATGCAAAGATCAACCACTGACAGATCAATGAAACAAAGTATGGAAGATGTATTCTGATGGCTCTTCATCAAAGGAAGGATCTGGGGCAAGTATACTCTTCATTTCCCCTTCACAAGAGGTAATAACACTCTCTTATAAGCTGGAGTTTGAAACTACTAACAATATACTTGAATATGAAGCTTTGGTTCTGGGATTAAGGACTACCAAATATATGGCCATTGATTGTTTAGCGGTTTTTGGTGATTCCGAGTTAATCATCAATCAAGTTAAGAACATCTATCAAGCTAAACAACAGAGGATCAAGCAATACAGAAATGAGGTATGAGACCTGATGGACAATTTCTTTCTAGAATTTAATATATCCTTCATCCCCAGAGATGTGAATCATAAGGCAGATTCTTTGGATTTGGCTGCCATCACTTTTAGACCCCCCCTTGGTCCAAATATTAAATATTAGGTGGAAATCAAGCATAGGACATCCATACCAGACAACATAAAGCACTGGAAAGTCTTTAGTGATGATCTAGAGCTACAGAGGTTTCTACATACCATTGATGAATTCTCTAATATCTCAATCGACCAAGAAAGACAAGGGGGTGAAAATAATGAATTAGAAAATCAATAAAAATCTCATCTGCTAAAGAAAGTAGTTGGTCACGATATTTTGGAGCTGAAAAACAATCACATTCCAAGAGGAATAGTGCCACTGGATAGGTTGTTTGACAGTAATGATGTTTCTAGAGAAGTTGTCATGAAGAATCAAGAAGAAGAGATAACATATTTCAATATTGGGACCACTGAGAATCCCAAAATCATCAAGTTGTCTAAAGGATTAGCTGTAGAAGAAAGGGACAAGTATGTGACATGTTAGTCTCATAAAAAAAATTGATGATACTTTTTCTTGGTCATATGAAGGTTTAAAGACATTTGACACTGACATCATCCAACACAAGATACCTCTAAAGGTTGGCTCCAAGCCATTCAAACAGAAGATTCATAAATTTAATCCCATGATGATGTCTATAATCAAGAAAGAGCTGAAACAAATGTTGGATGCAAAGATTATTGTACCAATGAGGTACTCAAACTGGGTGGCCAACTTGGTTCCTGTGAGAAAGAAAAATGGGGAGATACGCTTGTGTGTTGATTTCTGAAATCTCAACAAGTGTTCTCTAAAAGACAATTACCCCCTCCCCAAGATGGATCATATTTGATAGAGGATGGTAGGTTCCCACAGGATTTCCTTGTTAGATGGATACTCTGGCTATAACCAGATAGCGGTGTGCGAAGACGACAACGAAAAAACAACATTCACCACCCCATGGGGAAAATTCATGTACGACAATATGCCTTCTGGGCTGATGAACGCAAAGGCCACTTTTCAGAGGGTCGTGGACATAGCTTTTGTTAGGCCCTTCGTTTTTGAGAAAAGAATTGCGGAAGTGTTGGTCACGCAACCTCCATCAAAGGCCGATAGGAAGAACAACAGAAAATAGTTGCGGAAGCCAACGCAAGACCATCCAAACAAAAGACAGTTGCAACAGAACAAGAAGATGTGCAAGCAGAACAAAAAGACATAACCCAACTATATATAGGACATAATATAATTGTAAAAGGGTTGTTGTTGTCGAGTTTTTGGGATTGATGGATTGTTGTATAGGTCGGTTCAATCAGATGATGAGTTTTCTCATCCATTTTGGTCATTAGCTGATATTGTTAGGTCGAGTAGCATCTACTAGAGTCATGTCCATGAGCCTTGTCCAAGGTTTTTGTGGTAAATCAAGAAGAGTATAATCTATGATGAACGTGACCTACTGGTTGGGAAATCAAGACTCTGTGGCCGAGGGCCAGAGCCATGAGTTTGGAATGTACTTTCTATGTAATGTTGAGTCTGTAATGTAAGAAAGGTCTTTAATGATGATATAAGGAAGGGTTAAATTTCCAAATCTGATGTGTCTCTACATTGTCGCGTATGCCTTTCAGTCTTCTTGTATATCTTATGAGTTACAATTGGCATTCTTATGGTTAACTGATGTTCGCAATACTAGTAGGCTTGGTTCTTGCATTTAGATGTTTATGATCTAATAATGTTGCTTGCGCAAGGACTGAAGTAAGTTCTGAACATTCCATGGATATTCTGTAGTCTTCTCCCTACCCTTCCCCATATCTCTATCTCAGCAGCGCTTCGGGTGAGACTTCTTCTCTTCGGAGGAGATGAAAATGCCAGCGCTCTATACTACACGGTGCCTTTTGTTGGTAACCTGAGAAGGACCCTAGTCTGACCAAATTCGCACCAACAAAATGGATCCATTGTCAGGACCCATATTAAAAGGGAACTTGTAGGAAGAATTTTGTCGTCGATCCATAGATCTGGCATCGATCAATGGTGGGAAAGAAACTGTAATGCCTTCATATGGAAAGAATCGAAACTAAGAAGAAAATCGGTGGGAGTCACTCGGGAAGCGATCTTTTACTCAGAAAGATCAAGCGACCAGTATGAAATTTTCTAGGTTAAATTCCCAAAAGAACTTTTTCATTGGACCAAGAGACTCCAAGAAGCTCCAGAGTTCCACGAACAGATCAAGAAGATCTGAACCTGGGATATCGACAAGTTAGAAGCACTCCAGAGGCTGGATTGTCTAGTCAAGAGGGTCGTAGATTTATGGGTTACCACCACGATAGAAGGATACATAATTGAATTTCTAGTTGAGAACCACCAGTCTTTCTCACAAGCAGAGGAAATTTTCAAGAAAGGCGCAAGGGGAAGAATTGTAAGAGAGACCCCCCTATGGATTAAAGCTTTCTTGGTGGAGGAAGGGATGTTGATTATGTCCCCGACCGATATGGTAATGTAAACACCTTCGCTTAGGGTAGGGTGAGATGGGGTGAGAGCCATGGAATAAAGAGAGGGGAAGGATTCGTTGACAAATGGGGGGAAACAACAAGAAATGGATTCAAGAGATGAGCGAGCCTTGAAGAGAGCCGCCATAGCTAAGAAGTGGTGGCACGGAAAAATCAAGAAAGCCGCAAGATAGTCTGAAAAGTTGAGGAAAGAAGGAGGATCGGGAGAAAGAGAAGAAAGACATATGGAATAACTACAGAGGATGAGAAGACAAGAACTACTGGCTAGTCAAAGGTTAAATGAGAGAGAAGCAAGGAAAGCAAGAAATCCCCAGGAGGCGAGACGAGAAGGAGGAAGTGCAGATATAACAGAGGAGGAAACTGGCATGAATCTTGAAGGAGAAAGAGAATATTCAACCTCGATAATAGGAGAGATCGGGAATCAGGCTGACGAGATCGTCCCACTGGAAGCTAACGAGACCCCCCAAATCAAATAAATCTTCCCTGAAGCCAGTGGCACCAACCCCCAATCACTCGTACCCCAAGTGCCCTCAATACAAGCAATAAGTTTTATACTACCTTCTCAGGCAAGTTAGGTTTCAGTACAATTAGTTAACCATTCACAACCAGGAAGTGTGAGTATAGGGAGGATATTGGGATCCCCTAGTAGATCGTAAGCAGGACCATTATGGTTCACATTGATACGAACAATAGGATCAACAATGGCCAGCCATGCAGGAAGATTGATTGCCTGATACCCAGAATTTTGGGGCAAGGGAGATGAAGACGTTGGACAGAACTGGTTCTTGTGCGAAGCCATCTGGAGATCTAGAGGGACACCAAATGCAAACAAGTTGGTCGAATTCCAGACTACCCTGAGAGGTCACACTCTCAAATGGGACATGAAGATCATTGAACCAGGAGTGTCAGGGACGTAAGGTCAAGCGTTTACCCTTGGACAGGTACAGATGAGGTTTATAGTAGAATTCAAACTGCCCCAGTCAGAACAACAGGCTCTATTTGAGCTGCGCGAAATCCAACAAAGAGAAGGTGAATCAGCTTGGGAATACAACCAGAAGTTCAAAGACACCATAGGGAGGTTGGCACACCCAATCCACGAAGAACATCAAAGGGAATGGTATATTTAGGGGCTACTATCTCTGACTCGAATTCCGCTAATGCAACAGCGGATAGCCACGCTGATAGATGCCTTGGAACAATCGATGAAGATCGAAGCCATGGCGGGATACCCTAGAAGCTTGAGAGTAACCTGACCCCCAGTAGATTTGAATCTAGTGCAACTACAAGGACAGATATCAGCTCTTACAGAAAATATTCAAGAACTGACAATACACAGACCAGGAAGACCACAGGTTTGGTGAACTAGATGTTATACAGAAGGTCATTTGGCGAATGAATTCCCACGAGGGAGAGGGTTGGGACCTCCCCATAATTTGATGGCAACCCCACTAGGACCCACAAGAGGAGTTGTGCAAGTATCGAAGAACCCACCATTTCACCATCCCGCCACATACCACGCATTCCTAGGAGGCCAAGCAACACCAACGATGGAGTATTGTGAGATCTGTCGAAACCACGGGAATGGACCAAGACATTGCCCCATCATGCAGAAATATTCGATGGTACCAAACACAGTCCATTGTGAGTTTTGCACATCTACCACACATACTACCAACCAATGTAGGGCATTGGATGCACTGGTGGATAGGCTAGACCGCACAACATTCAGAGTAAACAAAAACCCTCAGGGACCAAGAGGAGGTCGAGGAGGTGGAGCTGGCGGAGATTTCAGAGGAGGAAGAACTAGCAGAAGAGGACCGAGCAGATGTTATAACTGTGATGAACAGGATCACTTGGCTAAAGACTGTCCTCACCCAAGGCGGCCATGGCGTTCACATTGCAGAACCAACAGACACGCAACTGAAGACTGCCCGGAGCTAATTGCAAAATGGGAAGACAGGGTATGACAAAGAGGAACTAACCTTGTTAGTTCTGAAATAAAGAGGATTTCTAAAGGACAATTTTCAAATCTTAACAGCATCACTCGAGGAGGCACGAGGATGGGAGCTGATGTTGATTCTCTACCTCATATTCAGAAGGAAGCACCTAAGGGAGACAGGTATGACCCCCTAAAATAAAAATTGTTCTTTAAGGATGCCATAGAAGTCTTCCAGAGAATTCCTAGTTGTGAGACACAAGAGAACCCCCATCAACCAGTTATATACCCTAAGGTAGCACAAGTACCTGCAGCACCCCCTGCACCCATAAACCCCATAGACATACCAAGATGACCTGAGAAACATCAAAATGTAGTTGACCTCTGGTTTCAATTATTCTCTGACATTCTGGGGAATGATCAAGTGACAGAAAAGTTGTGCAATGTGTTGTACCTAGTCTTAGGGAATGAAGGAACCTCAGAAGCAAGGATTAGGTCTAACCTCCCTGAGAAGAGTACTCAGAGGGTGCAATGAAGAAAAGTAAGAACTGGAAAAGAATTCCGACTGATAGCCCAGTTAGATGACTTTGAAAGTAAGGACGTCATGCTAGACCTAGGGTCAAATGTGAACATTCTACCCAAGAAAACCTGGGAAGCCCTAGGAAAACCGAGACTGGCATACTCCCCAGTTCAGCTAAGAATGGAAAACCAATACTGTATCTTTCCCATAGGAATACTGGAGAATGTGGAAATCGATGTAGTAGGATTCAAAACAGTGGTGGACTTTGAAGTCATTGAGATCATGGGAGACAAGGACCCCTATCCTGTGCTACTCGACATCGATTGGGCCTAGGAAAACTATGGAGTAATTGACTTAAAGAAAGACACCATGACTTTTGAGTCTACAAGAATCAAGGTAGTTCAACCTTTGGATCCATATGTAGGACCCAGGTGTACAAAACCAACAGACAATAATATGGAAGGAGAAGACCTAGACCAGTTGTACACCATAACAACTGGGACAAGAAATGATTACATAAACCCTACTGCGGATGGATCAGTAAGTTGGAGAAGCATACAATCAGTAGATGAAGACTCAAAACTGTCTTTTGATAGTTGGCAAAAAATCTTGCGTGAACAATTCTCAAGAAGATGCGCAACTGTCTGAATGACCAGATGGGTCGGGACTGAAGTCAGAGAACACCCAATATACGATGACACCTCAGACCTAGGAAAATTCTTACAGAGCATGGAAGAGAACGTGAGAGAGGATCAATGAATCTTGGAACTAGATATAGATTTCCAGAACAACCCTACCAGATGGTGGGATATGCACAAAACTACACTTAAAAATTCAGACGAGATGAATCAAGCTCTCAAATATAGGTCCTGGAACAGGGAACAACTAGAAACAGAGATACAGATGGAACCACACATTGCGCAACTGTTCATTGGAGAAGTAGACCCAAGAATACACATCGAACAGTGCGTGACACAATGGCAGGCCGCGGAGATACCCTCTCTCTTCTGGGTTCAAGTATTTCCCCATTCCCTAGGCCCAATTCTGAAAGCTTGGTTTATACATGAGGAAACTAGAAGATAGACCAACGATTGGCAAACATTAGCATCTCAATTTTGCAAAGACTTCTCGTTTACAAGTAAGTACCCTAAGTTTGAACCAGTCCTACAAAAGATTAAATAACTTCTTTTCACAGTCAATAATGACAAGAGATCACACTTTGTAGTATGTCCCAGGCATACCCAAGAATTTCAGACCAAACTCCACTTACCTGTAACCGGAAATCCTATAGAATGCTATCAGATTAGCAAAGCCTCAGGAAGCCTAGACGAATTAGAAGAACTGAGAAACCTAGCGATCAAAGAGACTGAGGGAAACAGGGAAATCCAAAACACCATACCTAGCCAGACCGATAGTTCCTACAACCACCCGTTAAAACTGCAGAGACTTAACATAGGGACCGAAGAGAAACCTAATATAGCCCTGGTAGGTGATTACTGGGATGAGCAAACTAGTCAAGAAATACAGGCCTTACTGCGAGAATACGAAGATTTGTTCCAGAATTTTTTTTCAGAATTAAAGGGAATCAAAGGAGTTTTGGGAGAAATGAAGATTGAGCTAAAACTAGGATCCAAGCCTGTCAGACATAGGCCATACCATCTTAACCCGAGAGTAAAATAAAAAGTTAAAAATGAGATTGATAAGATGTTAGAATCTGGCCTTATCTTTCTAGTAGAATAATCATAATGGGTCATCCCAATAGTCATTCAAAACAAGAAAGACACTGAAGACATTAGAGTATGTGTAGACTACAGGAGCCTCAACTCTGCCTATGTGCACGACCCTTTCCCAACACCATTCACCGATGAGGTCCTAGAACAAGTTGTGGGGAAGGAATCATACTCATTTACAGATGGATTCTTAGGATACCATCAAGTTAGGATTATTGAAGAGGACAAGAGAAAAACTACCGTCATCACTGAATGGGTATCGTTTGCATACAACGTCATGCCATTTGGTCTAAAAAACGCCCTTGCAGTTTTCTCCGGGATCCTGATAGCAGCCTTTAGAGATTTCATTCACAAGTTCATAGAAGACTACATGGATGATTGGACAATATATAGCCTACTCAAGGAATTATATGTAGCATTACTAAGGCTAATGTTCGACAGATGCAGACAGTTACAAATCTCACTAAACCTCAGGAAGTGTATCTTTTGTGTGCCACACAGAAATTTGTTGGGCCACGTAGTCTTGCGAGAAGGAGTATTAGTAGACCTAGTTAAAGTAGTAGTCATTGTGAATATGCTGCCACCCATGAATGCTAAATAGTTGCACTCCACACTCATACAAACAGGCTACTATCGCCGATTCATCCGAAGATATGCCAACATTACTGCACCTCTGGAAAATCCTCTTGAAAAAGGATGAAATCTTCCAATGGACTCCCGAGTGTAACAAAGCAATCGAAACACTTAAGGAAAAACTCATCACAACACTGATCCTCATATTTCCAAATTCAGAGAAAGAATTTCATGTCCATGTGGATGCATCGGGAATTGCCTTAGGAGCTATTTTAATGCAACCATGAGATGGAGTTATGGATCACCCCATATATTTTGCAAGCCGGAAGCTGTCGCACGTAGAGTGCAACTATAGAATGACCGAAAGGGAAGGCTTAGCAATGATCTACGCTTTACAGAAATTTAGACATTATCTATTAGGATCTCATTTCAAATTTTTTGTTGATCATTCAGCATTAAAATACCGAGTTAATAAACCTATGTTGGAAGGAAGAATTTGCAGATGGTTGTTGTTATTTCAAGAATTTTCTTTTGAAGTAATTTTCAAGCTAGGAAGATGCAATGTCAGACCCAACCATCTATCCAGACTAGATTCAGGAGAAAATGGCAGATGATTAGCTCCCAGATGCACATTTGTTCAAGATCAACGCAATTCCAGAATACCTGGAGGACATAACAACCTTTCTCAACACAGGAGCTTGCGCGGAAACATATTCTGCAACTTAGAAATGCCATATGGTCGTGAGAGCAGTAGATTACCAGCTGATCGCTGGGAAACTATATAAACTAGGACTAGACAGTATCCTCGGGTGTTGTGTCCTAGATCATGATAGGCAAGAGATACTCTAGGAATGCCATAATGGAATTGCAGGAGGACACATAGGAGGAAAGGCAACGACACATAAATTTCTACAGGTAGGACTTTGGTGGGAAACACTTTTCAAGGATGCAAAAGCATACGTAGATTGTGCGACGTTTTCCAAAGGGTGGGCAAACTGTCCCGCCGAGATGAATTACCACTTAAACCGGTGAGAGCTCTGCAAGCATTTGAGAAATGGGCAGTTGAATTCATTGGGCCCATCCACCCCACAACCAAACATTCGATGTCAATGACCAATTGGGTGTTAAGCCATAGATCAATGGCCATTAATATCGAGGAGAGTATGAACCGCCGGATCACTCTATGTTAGGAACATATCGTGACCGTCATATTTCCTAACTATTGATTAAGGTTAGTTGTCATTGATGTCAAGCCTTGAAGAAAGCCCCATAGCACAAAGGTTTGGATAATGGACCCAATATTGTTTGATGTAAATATGACTCATTATTCTTTTTCCATGGTTGATAAGAAGTAAATATGGATGAACTCAAAAGTGGTCCCCTTATGGTGAAAGCCCTCACGGGAAGACGCTTTATGGAGTAAGAGAGACCATGCTTAATTGTGGAATAATGAGATGAAGGAAAGTGAATTTGTCAATTAAAATATCCTAGATGGATAGTGTTTGTCATGTCATTTCCGGTGGTATGTGGAACGTCACATAATTCCTCACGGTTAGAGAGTTATGGCCATGAGAAGTTGGAGACCCCAGGTTTGGGTAATGGACCCAAGT
>SNQJ01S0035418.1:58239-72901 GCA_010110895.2 Picea sitchensis | reverse complement strand
CATGAATTTGGAATTGACAACTTTACATTTTTTGCATTTTATCTAGACTTGTTTTTTTAAACACATTTTATTTCACTGACATGGAATGACACATGGTTTTTAATGTGGTAGTGGGGTCCTATGTGTCAACACCTACATTCGCCATGTCATCTTCGTGGTCATCTCCCTTACCTCCTTACTTTCCATGTTAGATATTTGTGTCCATATTTACCTTTTTCCCACTTTACTTTATAAAATTTATTATTATTATTAATTTATAATGGGAATCTACCCTTTATCCTCTTCCTAGAACGATTTCATTAATTGATATTATAGGGGGTATTTCTTATGCCCTAAAGTCCTCCACTTGGCATATTTTTATTGGTTGATGTGATGGGAGGCAGTCCCATTGATCCAGATTTAGGAGAGAAAAGAATTGATTAACAAACTGAATACAATAAACACAGAGATATGAAGAATAACACAGATATCCAGTGAACAATATCTTATATTGAATAATGAAATATGATGAAACTGTAAAACTGCGGAACTAAAACACTTGCTCGAATGGTGGTAGTTATCTATGAGAAGAGATGTGGTTGTTATGCGCATCCGCCTGAGAAGAATGGATTACAATGAGGCTCCAGAGGCCTTTTTGATATTACTCATAAATGCCAAAACCCTAGACATCCAAAAACCTAACCCTATAAGGTGAAACACCAAAATTCATGTGGGCCCCTATGGGTAAGTTGGTGTAATTTGGTACCTCAACTTACCAGGGTCATAACTTTTGCATACGGCCTCCATTTTAGGAGTGTGATAGCCCGTTGGAAAGGTCTTTCAGAGAACTACACATTCCACTGTCAAAATTTGACTCCATCTATAGTTTCACTGTGGCGAGCCAAAAAAAAAACGTTTAGGGCCCCAAGCTGGCCTTGGAAGTACAACAAGATGTGTTGACATGAAAACATACAAAATAAGTCAATTGGATTAGGCGAGAGACCACTAGTATCCACCTGTAGGATGTGTGGGGATTCAGACAACCCCAAAAGTGTAGAACCCACAATTACAAAGAAGTATAGAAGAATGTGATAAATAAAAATGAACAAGAGGAGCGGAGCCAGTTGGAATAGGTGGGTGGCCACCAATATCCACCTAGATCAATCCTCCCCCCTTAGGAAGCAATGGTATCCATTGCATTGAGTTCCCCCATCATGTGAGGAAACTTCTACTGGATTTGGCCCCGGGTGAGCCACTTTCCTTGGTGTAGGAGTTGCCCTGCCTTGAAAACCCGATAAAGTTGGATTATCTGTTGGAGAGTTCCCTTGACCTATGTGTCCACTATCTAATCAGTGGATGCTTGTTCCATGTAGTCAGGGTTGATCTCTATTGGTGTCATTTTTTCTATGATATCTGAGGTGTCCAATAAGGGTGGAAAATATGGTCGAAGGAGTTCCACATTGAACACTGGATGCAGGCCAAGGAAGGGTGGAGTGTTGAGCTCAAAATAATTACTACCCACAACCTTGGTGATAGTGTAAGGCCCATGGTGAAGTGGGAGAAGCTAGCTATGGGGCCTCGTGAGATGCTCCTTTTGAAAATGTAACCAAACTTTGTCCCCAACCTGAAACCAGTGTGGTACCCTGTGTTGATCATGGTGTTGATTGTACTTAGCATTGGATTTCTGCAAAATCTCCTAGACCTATTGGCGGATGTGTTGAATCTGCTCAATGAATCTGGTGGCTTTGTCGATCGCAGACTGATCAAGGGAAGAGTTTGTCTGTGCGGTGGCAAGAGGAAGTGCAACATCAATGGGTCCCAAGGGTTGGTATTGTAACCTAGGTCTACACTCTTGCCTGACCTCTCTCATTTCCCAATGTCTTTGTCAAAGTTTTCCTCTTCTGGTTGATAAAGTTGGTTTCCCATCTGTTCAATAACTTGGTTTTCCTTGTTGGCTTGCTTGATTGATTCTTCGCACAAAGTTTTTTCTGCTTTTGTTGAAGGATAAACACATCTCATGATTTGGTTTGAATTACTTGTCATCTTGTTTTCCTTTAATTTATGTTACATCAGGTTGGTCAAGTATGTTGTATGCATGGGAAAAAACCATGAGAAAAATGCAGCATTCAAAGAAGCCTGTTTTGGGCTTGAAATACAAGCAAACAGACAGGTTCAATTTTCAGCGGTGAATATCCCATGTAAAGTTCAGATCGACGATTTTCATGCATTCAGAGAATCAAATTTGCGCAAGTATTAACGACCATAAATAAGTCCCAAAGTGATGAGAGATTTCCACATCAATCGGGTTCGTACTACTACGGGAGATTTCCATGCGTTACATGCCGAAGTCCCAAAGAGTCGAAGTCTCGAAGTGATGAGAGACTTCCACGTCAACCGAGCCCATACTACTTCGGGATTTTTCCATGATTTACATTCCGAGCTCCCAAAGCCCAAAGTCTCGAAGTGAAGAAAGACTGCCACGTCAACCAGGTCCATACTACTCTGGGATATTTACATGTGTTACATCCCGAAGTCCCTAAGAGCCGAAGTACCAAAGTGATGAGAGACTGCCACATCAATCTGGCTCGTACTATTTCGGGAGTTTTACAAAATTTTCATCTAAAAGCTCTAAAACTTCGAATTGTCGAAGTGATGAGAGACTGCCACATCACTTCGGGAAAAGGTCACTTCAAGAGATATTTATGCTCCGCGTTCAAAATCTCTCGAGCTCTAAGAAATTGGCGCCATCGCTAACTCAGATAGGGGAGTTCTAATATGGCAGACAAATAGAACTTTAGCAGGGGCGCTAAAGTAGCATGGGTCACCTGGATCACAGATTGCAACTAGATCGATGACCACACTTCATTATGGGGACGAAAAATGCCTGAACATTAACATCCTTGAGCGGTCCTGCAATCAAAACTATAGTATTGTTGGAGAAATACGTGGAAACTTTTGGTGGATTGTGGGGGTTGGAGCAGTGTGGACCCAAACTGCCTTCGACAACTTCCACAATCATGTGCTTATATGATATTAGGTCACCACGTCACTCTAGGAGATTTTCACGTTGCACATCCAATTTTCTTCAGTGGCCTCGAACAACATGCGTGCACTTCATGATCAATGCATAACTCATCTCTGTCACACCGAATCAGTTTCTTCCATAGTCTGAGTTCATTCCAATGCTCACATCAGTCCAATTTCATCGTCAATGTCAGTTTTTAATGATTCAATTCAAGACTCTTTTAGTTTAAAAGAAAAATAAGTGGTCTTTTGTGTGTGATAAGAACCATTCTTTTGATTAAGTCGAGTGCAAAGTATACATTGTTGTACTCTAGCAATGTTTTAGTCAAGTTAATAAGTTGTTCTACAATTTTTAATGTAGATTTAAGTCTCAGTCCTAGAGGGATGAGAGCCTCTGCAACTCTGATAAATAAGTAGTTTTTGTATGTTTTGAAGGTCGGATTTTTGGGAAAGGATAACAATACGTCAGATTGGTTGGACTCATTATATGCATGGATTAAAGCTCTCTAATTGGTGAATATACTCTTGATGACAATGTTTCTTTCAAATCTTCATATGTTTTTATCTTATCTTGAATGCATTTTTTTATTTGTGCAAAGTACATTTCATTTCCTTTGGCTATTGTATAACTCATCTTTATTGATATGCAACCTGTGAAAATAGCTAATGCTTGACAAAGATTTGTTTTTATTGCAACCCATGGGATCAATTGCATTTTAGATACATGTTTAATGTCTTGAAATGATATTTTAAGTATTGAACTTCTTGCAGCAAATTATTCATTGAGTAATTGGTTGTTTCCCTTTGTTTTCTATTATTTCACTTGTCTGCCATTAGTGTGACACCGACCAAGAAGGACCCTCATCCATATCATCTTTCCAACCCAACCATGCTCCTCTCTTGGTAAAACCAACCCTCTAAATAACACAAAAAATCAAATTATCAAAATAATAATCATCCCAAAACTTGAGGTGGCCTAGCTTTTCCCTTCAACAGTCAGGTGCAGACTTTAGGACCAACATCTCCTAGAATCGTTGTTGGGGAACAAAGTAACAAAATATCTTTCCCTGGGAGAATGCCATCGAATATCTCTAACCTTTTATGGTGAACAAAGATCAGACATAGACAGACTGTCATCTTTCACATGCTGACTCCACTGAGTAGAATTTGTGAAAGAAATACTGGCGCCCAGAAAAAGACTCAACAAGTCCAAATATGAACACATCAAAGCCACCAAGGCTCATCCTAACCTTGAGAAGGACACAGTAGTTTCTGATCCGGACAAGAAACTAAGAAAATCCACAGTAGCTCAGAGATATACCTCCCCCCTCAAGGGTAAAGTTGTGCCAACCCCAAAAAAAATACAATTTGAGGAAAAGAGGGGGGGGCTCCCAAAGCCACTACCTATGATCAAAACAAAAAGGTTGAAGTCATTCCCAAGCCAAATCCAAGGAAAGATATGTCATCTAAATCTCATCAACTTCCCCCACCTAAACCTGCAGTCCCTGAGATAAAGGAAGTTGATAGGCCACCAACCTCTTTCAACCTAGAGCATGAGTTGAGAAAGATAAATATCCTTGTTCCTTTGATAGAATTGATGAAGAATGAACCTTTCAAAAAATCCATCATGAAATTTCTGCAGCCAACTCCTTCTATTGTATCTTCTGATGTAATTAGTCTGTAGGATGAGAACCTAGCCATTACTATGGGTCCACACATTAAGGATGGATCTTATGCTTCTCCACCATTCTATATATATTTAAATGTCCATGATAAGATCCTGCATAATTGTATTATGGTCTCAAGAGCCTCGCACAATGTTATGCCCAAAGTTTTTATGGAAGAACTAGGTCTAGAGATCACCAAACCCTACCAGGATATGTACTCCTTTCATTCTAAGAATTAAAATGTGTGGGACTGATAAAGGATATGGTGGTTTCTTTGGCACAATTACCAATGAAGAGTGTAGTGATGGACATTGGTCTGGCTGACATTCCCCAAAAATTTGATATGATCTTATCCAGAACTTGGGCTAAGAAGGTTGGAGGATCATTACAAATGGACATCATTTACGCCACCATCCCTGTGTTCAAAGGGGAACATAGGAGGATATACAGAGAGGTAAGGTTAGACTACATCGTCAGTGACCATCAGAACCCAAGAAATCACCCAATTTATGTTGTTGAGAATGAGATCAAATCATCTATTTTTCATTTAAATGATGATGAACCTGAAGTATCAGTTATCCAAATGCAAAGATCAACCACTGACAGATCAATGAAACAAAGTATGGAAGATGTATTATGATGGCTCTTCATCAAAGGAAGGATCTGGGGCAGGTATACTCTTCATTTCCCCTTCACAAGAGGTAATAACACTCTCTTATAAGATGGAGTTTGAAACTACTAACAATATACCTGAATATGAAGCTTTGGTGCTGGGATTGAATACTACCAAATATATGGCCATTGATTGTTTAGCGGTTTTTGGTGATTCTGAGTTAATCATCAATCAAGTTAAGAACATCTATCAAGCTAAACAATAGAGGATCAAGCAATACATAAATGAGGTATGAGACCTAATGGACAATTTCTTTCTAGAATTTAATATATCCTTCATCCCCATAGATGTGAATCATAAGGCAGATTCTTTGGATTTGGCTGCCAACACTTTTAGACCCCCCCTTGGTCCAAATATTAAATATCAGGTGGAAATCAAGCATAGGACAGCCATACCAGACAACATAAAGCACTGGAAAGTCTTTAGTGATGATCTAGAGTTGCAGAGGTTTCTACATACCATTGATGAATTCTCTAATATCTCAATCGACCAAGAAAGACAAGGGGGTGAAAATAATGAATTAGAAAATCAGTAAAAATCTCATCTGCTAAAGAAAGTAGTTGGTCACGATATTGTGGAGCTGAAAAACAATCACATTCCAAGAGGACTAGTGCCACTAGAGAGGTTGTTTGACAGTAATGATGTTTATAGAGAAGTTGTCATGAAGAATCAAGAAGAAGAGATAACATATTGCAATATTGGGACCACTGAGAATCCCAAAATCATCAAGTTGTCTAAAGCATTAGCTACAGAAGAAAGGGACAGGTATGTGACATGTCAGTCTCATAAAAAAAATTGATGATACTTTTTCTTGGTCATATGAGGATTTAAATACATTTGACACTGATATCATCCAACACAAGATACCTCTAAAGTTTGGCTCCAAGCCATTCAAACAGAAGATTCAGAAATTTAATCCCATGTTGATGTCTATAATCAAGAAAGAGCTGAAACGAATGTTGGATGCAAAGATTATTGTACCAATGAGGTACTCAAACTGGGTGGCCAACTTGGTGCCTATGAGAAAGAAAAATGGGGAGATATGCTTGTGTGTTGATTTCTGAAATCTCAACAAGTGTTCTCTAAAAGACAATTACCCCCTCCCCAAGATGGATCATATTTGACAAAGGATGGTAGGTTCCTAGAGGATTTCCTTGTTAGATGGATACTCTGGCTATAACCAGATAGCGGTGTGCAAAGAGGACAATGAAAAAACAACATTCACCACCCCATGGGGAACATTCATGTACGACAATATGCCTTTTGGGCTGATGAACGTAAAGGCCACTTTTTAGAGGGTCGTGGACATAGCTTTTGTTGGGCCCTTCGTTTTTGAGAAAAGAATTGCGCAAGTGTTGGTCACACAACCTCCATCAGAGGCCGGTAGGAAGAACAACATAAAATAGTTGCGGAAGCCAATGCAAGACCAGCCAAACAACAAACAGTTGCAACAGAACAAGAAGATGTGCAAGCAGAACAAAAAGACATAACCCAGCTATATATAGGACATAATATAATTGTAAAAGGTTTGTTGTTGTTGGATTTTTGGGATTGATGGATTGTTGTATAGGTCAGTTCAATCAGATGATGATTTTTCTCATCCATTTTGGTCATTAGCTGATATTGTTAGGTCGAGTAGCATCTACCAGAGTCATGTCCATGAGCCTTGTCCAAGGTTTTTGTGGTAAATCAAGAAGAGTAGATTCTGTAATGAACATGACCTACTGGTTGGGAAATCAAGACTCTGTGGTCGAGGGTCGGAGCCACGAGTTTGGAATGTACTTTCTATGTAATATTAAGTCTGTAATGTAAGAAAGGTCTTTAATGATGATATAAGGAAGGGTTAAATTTCCAAATCTGATGTGTCTCTACATTGTCGCTTATGCCTTTCAGTCTTCTTGTATATCTTATGAGTTACAATTGTCGTTCTTATGGTTAACTGATGTTCGCAATACTAGTAGGCTTGGTTCTTGCATTTAGATGTTTCTGGTCTGATAATGTTTCTTGAGCAAGGACTGAAGTAAGTTCTGAACATTCCATGGATATTTTGTAGTCTTCTCCCTACCCTTCCCCATATCTCTGTCTCAGCAGCGCTTCGGGTGAGACTTCTTCTCTTCGGAGGAGATGAAAATGTCACCGCTCTATACTACACGGTGCCTTTTGTTGGTAACCTGAGAAGGACCCTGGTCTGACCAAATTCGAGCCAACAAAATGGTTCCATTGTCGGGACCCATATTAAAAGGGAACTTGTAGGAAGAATGTTGTCGTCGATCCATAGATCTAGCATCGATCAATGGTGGGAAAGAAACTATAATGATGCCTTCATATTGAAAGAAGCAAAACTAAGAAGAAAATCGGTGGGAGTCACTCGGGAAGTGATCTTTTACTCAGAAAGATCAAGCGACCAGTACGAAATTTTCTGGGTTATATTTCTGGAAGAACTTTTTCACTGGATCAAGAGACTCCAAGAAGCTCTAGAGTTCCACGGACGGATCAAGAAGATCTGAACCTGGGATACTGACAAGTTAGCAGCACTCCAGAGGCTGGATTGTCCAGTCATGAGGGTCGTAGATTTATGGGTTACAACCATGATAGAAGGATACATAATCGAATTTGCAGTTGAGAACCACCAGTCTTTCTTACAAGCAAAGGAAATTTTCAAGAAAGGCGCAAGGGGAAGACTTGTAAGAGAGACCCCCCTGTGGATTAAATCTTTCTTGGTGGAAGAAGGGATGTTGATTGTGTCCTTGACCGAGATGGAAAAGTAAACACCTTCACTTGGGGCAGGGTGAGACAGGGTGAGAGTCATGGCATAAAGAGAGGGGAAGGATTCGTTGACAAATGGGGGGAAACAACAAGAAATGGATTCAAGAGATGAGCGAGCCTTGAAGAGAGCCGCCATAGTTGAGAAGTGGTGGCGCAGAAAAATCAAGAAAGCAGCAAGACAGTCTGAAAAGTTGAGGAAAGAAGGAGGATCAGGAGAAAGAGAAAAAAGACATATGGAAGAACTGCAAAGGATGAGAAGACAAGAACGACTGGCTAGTCAAAGGTTAAACAAGAGAGAAGCAAGGAAAGAAGGAAGTCCCCATGAGGCAGGATGAGAAGGAGGAAGCGCGGATATAATAGAGGAGGAAACTGGCATAAATCTTGAAGGAGAAAGAGAAGATTCAACCTCGATAATAGGAGAGATCGGGAATCAGGCCGACATGATCATCCCACTGGAAGCTAACGAGACCCCCCAAATCAAATAAATCTTCCCCGAAGCCAGTGGTGCTATCCCCGAATCACCCGTACCCCAAGTGCCCTCAATACAAGCAGTAACTTCTATACTGCCTTCTCATGCAAGTTAGGTTTCAATACAATTAGTTAACCATTCACAACCAGGAAGTGTGAGTACAGGGAGGATATTGGGATCCCCTGGTAGATTGCAAGAAGGACCATTATGGTTCACATTGATACGAACAACAGGATCAACAATGGCCAGCCATGCAGGAATATCGATTTCTCGATACCCATAATTTTGGGGCAAGGGAGATGAAGACGTTGAACAAAACTGGTTCTTGTGCGAAGCCATCTGGAGATCCAGAGGGACACCAGATGCAAACAAGTTGGTCGAATTCCAGACTACCCTGAGAGGTCGCACTCTCAAATGGGACATGAAGATCATTGAACCAGGAGTGTCAGGGACGCAAGGTCAAGCATTTACCCTTAGACAGGTACGGATGAGGTTTATAGTAGAATTCAAACTACCCTAGTCAGAACAACAGGCTCTATTTGAGCTGCGTGAAATCCAACAAAGAGAAGGTGAATCAGCCTAGGAATAAAGCCAGAAGTTCAAAGACACCATAGGGAGGTTGGCACACCCAATCCATGAAGAACATCAAAGGGAATGGTATATTTAGGGGCTACTATCTCTGACTCAGATTCCGCTAACGCAACAGTGGATATCCATGTTGATAGACGCCTTAGAACAATCGATGAAGATCGAAGCCATGGAGGGATACCCTGGAAGATTGAGAGTAACCCGGCCCCCAGTAGATGTGAATCTAGTGTAACTACAAGGACAGATATCAACTCTTAAAAAAAATATTCAAGAACTGACAATACCCAGACCAGGACGACCACAGGTTTGGTGAACTGGATGTTATATAGAAGGTCATTTGGCGAATGAATTCCCACAAGGGAGAGGGTTGGGACCTCCCCATAATCTAATGGCAACCCCATTAGGACCCAAAAGAGGAGTTGTGAAAGTATCGAAGAACCCACCATTTCACCATCCCGCCCCATACCACGCATTCCCAGGAGGCCAAGAAACACCAACAATGGAGTATTGTGAGATCTGTCGAAACCACAGGCATGGACCAAGACATTGCCCCATCATGCGGAAATATTCGATGGTATCAAATATAGTCCATTGTGAGTTCTACGCATCTACAACACATACTACCAACCAATGTAGGGCATTGGATGCACTGGTGGATAATCTAGACCGCACAGCATTCAAGGTAAACAAAAACCCTCAGGGACCAAGAGGAGGCCGAGGAGGTGGAGTTGGCAGAGATTTCAGAGGAGGAAGAACTAGCAGAAGAGGACCGATTAGATGTTATAACTGTGATGAACAGGATCACTTGGCTAGAGACTGTCCTCACCCAAGGCGGCCATGGTGTTCACATTGTAGAACCAACAGACACACAACTGAAGACTGCCTGGAGCTAATTGCAAAATGGGAAGATAGGGTATGACAAAGAGGAACTAACCTTGTTAGTTCAGAAATAAAGAGGGTTTCTAAAGGACAATTTTCAAATCTTAACATCATCACTCGAGGGGGCGCGAGGACGGGAGCTGATGCTAGTTCTCTACCTCATATTTAGAAGGAAGCACCTAAGGGAGACAGGTACGACCCCCTAAAAAAAATTTGTTCTTTAAGGATGCCATAGAAGTCTTCCAGAGTATTCCTAGTTGTGAGACGCAAGAGAACCCCCAGCAGCCGGTTATATACCCTAAGGTACCACAAGTACCTGCATCACCCCCTACACCTAGAAACCCCATAGACATACCAAGACGACCTGAGTAGCATCAAAATGTAGTTGACCTCTGGTTTCAATTATTCTCCGACATTCTGGGGAATGATCAACTGACAGAAAAGTTGCGCAATGTGTTGTACCTAGTCTTAGGGAATGAAGTAACCTCAAAAGCAAGGATTAGGTATAACCTCCCTGAGAAGAGTACTCAGAGGGTGCAATGAAGAAAAGTAAGAACTGGAAAAGAATTCTGACTGATAGCCCAGTTAGATGACTTTGAAATTAAGGACGTCATGCTAAACCTAGGGTCAGATGTGAACATTCTACCTAAGAAAACCTGGGAAGCCCTAGGAAAACCAAGACTGACATACTCCCCAATTCAGCTAACAATGGAAAACCAATACTGTATCTTTCCCATAGGAAGACTGGAGAATGTGGAAATCGATGTAGCAGGATTCAAAATAGTGGCGGACTTTGAAGTCATCGAGATCATGGGAGACAAGGACCCCTATCCTGCGCTACTCGGCATCGATTGGGCCTAGGAAAACTATGCAGTAATTGACTTAAAGAAAGATACCATGACTTTTGAGGCTACGAGAATCAAGGTAGTTCAACCTTTGGATCCATATGTAGGACCCAGGTGTACAGAACCAACAGACAATAATATGGAAGGAGAAGACCTAGACCAGTTGTACACCATAACAATTGGGACAAGAAACGATTACATAAACCCTATTGCAGATGGATCAGTAAGTTGGAGAAGCATACAATCAGCAGATGAAGACTCAGAACTGTCTTTTGATAGTTGGCAAAAAATCTCAGGTGAACGATTCTCAAGAAGATGCGCAACTGTCCGAATGACCAGATGGGTCGGGACTGAAGTCAGAGAACACCCAGTATACGATGACACCTCAGACCTAAGCAAATTCTTACAGAGCATGGAAGAGAACAAGAGAGAGGATCAACGAATCTTGGAACTAGATATAGCTTTCCAGAACAACCCTACCAGATGGTGGGATACACACAAAACTACACTTAAAACTTGGGATGAGATGAAGCAAGATCTCAAATATAGGTTCTGGAATAGGGAACAGCTAGAAACATAGATACAGATGGAACCACACATCGCGCAACTGTTCATTGGAGAAGAAAACCCAAGAATACAGATTGAACAGTGCGTGACACAATGGCAGGCCATGGAGATACCCTCTCTCTTCTGGGTTCAATTATTTCCCCATTCCCTAGGCTCAATTCTGAAAGCTTGGTTTATACATGAGGAAACCAGAAGACAGACCAAAGATTGGAAAACATTAGCAGCTCAATTTTGGAAAGACTTCTCGTTTACAAGTAAGTACCCTAAGCTTGAACCAGTCCTGCAAAAGATTAAAGAACTTCTTTTCACAGCCAATAATGACAAGAGATCAGAGTTTGTAGTATGTCCCAGGCATACCCAAGAATTTCAGACCAAACTCCACTTACCTGTAACCGGAAATCCTATAGAATGCTATCATATTAGCAAAGCCTCAGGAAGCCTAGACAAATTAGAAGAATTGAGAAACCTAGCCATCAAAGAGACTGAGGGAAAACAGGGAAATCCAAAACACCATACCTAGCCAGACCGATAGTTCCTACAATCACTCGTTAAAACTGCAGAGAATCAACATAGGGACCGAAGAGAAACCCAATATAGCTCTGGTAGGTGATTACTGGGATGAGCAAACCAATCAAGAAATAGAGGCCTTACTGCGAGAATACGAAGATTTGTTCCCGAAAACTTTTTCAGAATTAAAGGGAATCAAAGGAGTTTTGGGAGAAATGAAGATTGAGCTAAAACTAGGATCCAAGCCTATCAGACATAGGCCATACCGTCTTAACCCGAGAGTAAAATAAAAAGTTGAAAATGAGATTGATAAGATGTTAGAAGTCGGCCTTATCTTTCCAGTAGAAGAATCATAATGGGTCAGCCCAATAGTCATTCAAAACAAGAAAGACACTGAAAACATTAGAGTATGTGCAGACTACAAGGGCCTCAACTCTGCCTGTGTGCATGACCCTTTCCCAACACCATCCACCGATGAGGTCCTAGAATAGGTTGCGGGGAAGGAATCATACTCATTTACAGATGGATTCTTAGGATACCATCAAGTTAGGATACTGAAGAGGACAAGAGAAAAACTACTATCATCACTGAATGGGTATCGTTTGCATACAACGTCATGCCATTTGGTCTAAAGAAGGCCCTTACAGTTTTCTCCAGGATCATGATAGCATCCTTTAGAGAGTTCATTCACAAGTTCATAGAATCCTACATGGATGATTGGACAATATATAGCCTACTCAAGGAATATGTAACACTACTGAGGCTAATGTTTGATAGATGCAGACAGCTACAAATCTCACTAAACCTCAGGAAGTGTATATTTTGTGTGCCACACAGAAATTTGTTGGGCCACGTAGTCTTTTGAGAAGGAGTATTAGTAGACCTAGTTAAAGTAGCAGTCATTGTGAATATGCCGCCACCCACGAATGCTAAATAGCTGCACTCCACACTCGGACACACAGGGTACTATCTTCGATTCATCCGAAGATATTCCAACATGACTGTACCTCTAGAAAATCTCCTGAAAAAGGATGAAACGTTCCGATGGACTCCCGAGTGTAACAAAGCATTCGAAACACTTAAGGGAAAACTCATCACAATACTAATCCTCATATTTCCAAATTCAGAGAAAGAATTTCATTTCCATGTGGATGCGTTAGGAATTTCCTTAGGAGCTATTTTAATGCAACCATGAGATGGAGCTATGGATCACCCCATATATTTTGCAAGCCGGAAGCTGTCGCACGTAGAGTGAAACTATAGAATGACCGAAAGGGAAGGCTTAGCAATGATCTACGCTTTACATAAATTTAGACATTATCTGTTAGGATCTCATTTCAAATTATTTACTGATCATTCAGCATTAAAATACCTAGTTAATAAACCTGTGTTGGAAGGAAGAATTTGCAGATGGTTGTTGTTATTTCAGGAATTTTCTTTTGAAGTCATTTTCAAGCCAGGACGATGCAATGTCAGACCCAACCATCTATCCAGACTAGATTCAGGAGAAAATGCCAGATGATCAGCTGCTAGATGCACATTTGTTCAAGATCAACGTAATTCCAAAATACCTGGAGGACATAGCAACCTTTCTCAGCACAGGAGCTTGCGCGGAAACATATTCCGCAACTCAGAAACGACATATGGTCATGAGAGAAGCATATTACCAGCTGATCGCTGGGAAACTGTATAAACTAGGACTAGACAGTGTCCTCAGGCATTGTGTCCTAGATCATTAAAGGCAAGAGATACTATGGGAATGTCATAATGGAATTGTAGGAGGACACATAGGAGGAAAGGCAACGGCACATAAATTTCTACAGGTAGGACTTTGGTGGGAAACACTTTTCAAGGATGCAAAAGCATATGTAGATTGTGCGATGTTTGCCAAAGGGTGGGAAAACCGTCCCGCCGAGATGAATTACCACTTCAATTGGTCAGAGCTCTGCAGGCATTTGAGAAATGGGCAATTGACTTCATTGGTCCCATCCACCCCACAACCAAACATTCGATGTCAATGACCAATCGAGTGTCAAGCCACAGATCAATGCCCATTAATATCGAGGAGAGTATGAACCACCGGATCACTCTATGTCGGGAACATATCGTGACCATCGGATTTCCTAACTGTTGATTAAGGTTAGTTGTCATTGATGTCAACCCTTGAAGAAAGCCATGTAGCACAAAGGTTTGGGTAATGGACCCAATATTGTTTGATGTAAATATGACTCATTATTCTTTTTTCATGGTTGATAAGAAGTAAATATGGATGAACTCAAAAGTGGTCCCCTTATGGTGAAATCCCTCATGGGAAGACGCTTTGTGGAGTAAGAGAACCCATGCTTAATTGTGTAATAATGAGATGAAGGAAAGTGAATTTGTCAAGTAAAATATCCTAGATGGATAGTGTTTTTCATGTCATTTCTGGTGGTATGTGGAACGTCAAATAATTCCTCACAGTTAGAGAGTTATGGTCATGAGAAGTTTGAGACCCCAGGTTTGGGTAATGGACCCAAGTTTCTTTTATGGGTAACGGTATGCGTTATGATATATTTTCAGATAATACTATTCTATATGGATAGTACATGTTATTCCATTTCTGGTGGTATGTAGAACATCACATAACTCCTCACGGTTTGAGAGTTATGGCCTTACGAAGTTGGAGGACCCTCATATGTCATCTAGAAGCCCCAAAAGG
>SNQJ01S0035418.1:41903-56528 GCA_010110895.2 Picea sitchensis | reverse complement strand
AAAGTAGATTCAATTTTAAAAATGTTGGTATCAATTCTCAAACTAAATTCTGAGTATTTGTAGGAGTCCGCTACCTCCAAAGATGAAGTAAGATGGAGAGAATTTGCAGTTTCCTACAAACAGTCCCATTTTCAAGTTTTCGGTCGAAATATTCTTTCGGCCGAAACCTAGTTTTTAATGGAATCCGTTAAAAATAAACGTTTCAGCTGAAAAGTATTTCGGCCGAAATATTCTTACCACGGGAAAATAATTCATCCAAAAAACATTGTACACGAATTTTGAGGGCACCGTTAAATTTGACGTGAAAATTTTCGGCCGAAAGAAACATTTTTTCGGCCGAAAAATTGCCGCTAGAAATTTTGGAGACCCGATTGTCACGAAAGTGTTACCCAGATTCATGATTTTACCCAACTCACTCTAGGAGGTAGTAGTATCATACACAGAGAACTCGAGAAGATGAAATTTCTTGAGTTTTGGGGTGCCACAGATGACTTATCCACTGAGGCATGGTTGGAGAACATGGTGATGTTCTTCACACTTTTTAATTACACCTCCAATATGAAATTTCAGATGGCAGTCTTTCAACTGAAAGGGAGTGCTCTAATTTGGTAGAAGACACTCCTACCTCAACTAAACATGGTCGTTAAAGAGGTGTCATGGGAATTGTTCGAGGAACAATTATAGGAGAGGTACTTGTCTGATGAATTTATTGAGTGCCAACCTAATGAGTTCATCCCCTTACGATAGGGTAGTTGTATGGTACCAGGGTATGATGCCAGGTTCATGGAGATATTGAGGTATGCTCCACATCTAGAAATGAAGGTCAATAAGTTTGTGTTTGGCCTTAACTTCAACATCTGTGAAAAGGTGAGGATATTGATGCCTCAAACGTTACATAATGTAGTTCAGAAGGATCTCACTGCTAAGGAAGAGTTGAACACTAGGGATCAGGGCAGGACTCCTTCTAGACAGACTAGACAGATGAAATCGGGAGCGCAACAGTGTCAGACACCGTCCAAACAGACTTTTGGGCATCGAGATACGCCCAAAGGACCTATGTTCTTGAAATTGAGATGACATACTCTTCAGTAGAGGACTCCTTATAGAGCACCAAAGAAGCAGCATCAACAGATTCGTCTACAGCAGTAGCAGCAGTTTAGGCATGTTCAACAAAATAGAACAGGATCACAGACTACTATGCCGACATATTCTACTTCAGGGACCAAGAGCATTAGACCGAAGAATGGATGTTGGACATGTGGAGATCCACATTAACAGTGAGATTGACCGATTGAGAAGGCCAGAGTGGTTGGATATTTTGGACCCACTACAGTTGGAGATTTAGGCAAGGCCCACAGGATACATGCAGCGATGAAAAACCATCAAGCCAATCACCATTCCACTGTGCTCAAGACGTCATGTACGATCGTCGATCAAACTTTTAGTATTTTGATAGATCTAGGTGCTACAAAGAGCTTTATTTAAAGTGCAGCACTTAAGAGAATTAAGTTAAATGTAGTCGAGCAGGATGAGTTCAGATACGTAGAAATGTTATCGAGTGCCAAACAAAAAGTTGGAGGAAAGGTTATGGACTATAGCATTAGCTTGGGTGATTTTGTAACAAAGGAAAACCTATATGTCGTGATCTTAGGATCTTATGACATAGTGATTGGCATGGATTGGTTGGAATCACATGATGTGATACTTAACTACAAGACAAAACAATTAAGCTTGACGGATGATTTGGGATAGAGTAGGGTGATTATAGGAAGAAACCAGGGGGTTTCACTGAGATTTATTTCTTCCCTACAATTACAGAAAAGTATGTGCAAGGGATGCAATTTATATGCCATCCTGTCACTTAGTGAAAAGGTCAAGGCGGAGGGATTAGAAAACATTCTGATAGTACCAGAGTTTGTAGACGTATTTATGGAGGAACTACCAGGTTTTCCACCGGAAAGGGAACTTGAGTTTACCATAGATTTGAAACATGGAACATAAATGATTGCGAAAATGCCATATCAAATGTCAATGCCTGAATTGTGGGAGTTAAAAATGCAACTGAAGGAATTGTTAGACTTGGGGCTTATACGTCCAAGTGTGTCACCATGGGGTGCATGGTGATTTTTTTTAGAAAGAAGGATGGATCATGGAGACTTTGAATTGACTAACGTCAATTGAACAAAATGAATATCAAGAATAAGAATATGTTTTCAATAATAGATGATTTATTTGATCAGATGAAAGGAGCAATGGTGTTTTCAAATATTTACTTGAGATCAGGATATCATCAATTACGGATTAAAGAAGAATATATCCCTAAGACCTCATTTAAGATGAGATTCACAGTTCACAGTTTTACCGTTTTACTGCATTTAAGACAAGATATACACTATGAGTTCACAGTTTTACCATTTGGATTGATGAATTCCCTGAGCGTATTTATGAGTTTGATGAACGGGGTATTCTGTGAATACTTGAACAAATTTTTTCAAGCATTTATTGATGACATACTGATTTATTCTCGGATGAAACAAGAGCATGGAGAACACCTAATATTGGTTCTACAATGCCTAAGAGAAAACAAATTGTATGGGAAGATATCGAAATGTTATTTTTACCAATCAAAGATTCATTACTTGGGACATATCATATCGAGAAAAGGTATCGTTGTGGATCTAGAAAAATTAGAGGCTATTATAGAATGGCCAGAACCGACAAACGTACAATAGGTATGTAGCTTTATGGGTTTACCAGGATATTACTGATGATTTTTTGAAGGTTTTTCGAAGATAGCATATCCAATCATGGAATTGCAAAATAAAAACAAGAAATTTGTATGGACAGAGAAATGCGCAGAAGAATTTCAAAATCTTAGGGATTTGTTAATGACAAGACCGATATTAAAGGTCCTCGTCATGGACAAAGAATTATTGGTATGCATGAACGCATCCAAGGAAGGTCTAGGCGAAGTTTTGATGCAAGACAGTCGAGTGATCGCTTACATTCCACGGAAATTGAGAAGGCATGAGGAAAACTATGTAACACAAGACTTGGAGTTATTAGCAATTGTATATGCCTTGAGATTTTGGAGACATTATTTTATTGGATGAAAATTTGAATTAAAGACAGATCATTGTGGATTGCAACATATATTTATTGAGTGTGACTTGAACGTGTGACAGAGGCATTGGTTAGTATTACTTAGAGAATACGAATTTGAGATTAATTACATTAAAGGAATGATGAATAGAGTAGCAGATGCGTTGATTCGGAGACCACACATAGTCTCGGTAATACCTCTTAAGATGAATCTTCGAGAAAAGATTCTAGCTCTGCAAGTTGACGATGATTGGTACAAGAAAGTTAAGGATAGTATTGGACAAGATACCATGATGGTACCAAAGTATGAAGGTTATTCATTTGACAGTGATGGATTGTTGAGGTATAAAGACATAATTTATGTACCGCCTAATGACTAATTAAGAAGTTTGATCTTAAGTGAAGCTCATCGAGCAATTTACATGGCTCATCTGGGAGTCATGAAGATGAAGGTAGACCTTAATATTTTATTCTTATGGAAGGGAATGAAAGCATATATAGTGAGTTACGTGGCGAGATGTCTAGAATGTCAGCAAGTGAAGGTTGAACATAGACATCCAGCAGGACTGTTACAGCCACACGTTATTCCTAAATCTAAATGGGAGGTAATTTCGATGGATTTTATTGTTGGATTGCCACTGATGGTAAGTAGACATGATTCTATGTTTGTGGTAGTTGACACTCTGATGAAGAGTGCACACTTTATTCCAGTGCATACGACATATTAGGCGCCAGACATAGATAGAGTTTTTGTTAGCGAGATTGTGAGGTTACATGGAGTACCAAGAAAGATCATATTTGATAATGGATCGGTGTTTACAAGATGGTTTTGGACCAGTGTCCAAGAGTCCTTGGGAAAAAAAATGAATTTTAGTATAGCGTATCACCCAGAGACAAAAATACAAACAAAAACAACAAACCAAATTTTGGAGGATTTGTTGTGTATGTATGTAATGGATCAACATAAACATTGGGAAGAATTATTTCCATTGGTAGATTTTTCATACAACAAAAGCTACCAGAGTACGATTAATATGGAAATGTTTGAGTTTATTTACGTTCGACCGTGTCAAACAATGTTGAGTTGGGATCGACTTGAGGATAGGGTCCTAGTGGAACCGAAAGTGATCCAAGAAATGGAAGAACAAATGTAATCGATAAGACAAAGGATTAAATAAGTGCAGGATCGATAAAAGAGTTATTTTGATGCACATCGCATTTACCACAGTTATGAGGTTGACAACAAAGTTTCCTTATAGGTAAAATTGCATAAAAGTTCGATCAAGTTTGGAAAGGGTGCTAAACTCTCTCCTAGGATTGTGGGACCTTTCGAGGTTGTGGAAAATAAATGACCAGTGGCTTATCGACTAGCCTTGCTTGATTCTTTGAGGTGTATGCATGATGTATTTCATGTATCTGTTTTACGACATAATATTAGTGATTCGTCACATGTTATTGACATGGTTCTTTGTAGATGTTGGACAAGGGTGCTCTCATGGTAGAGCCAATCCACATTCTTGTCCATCTCACTCGATAACTACAACGTCGAATAGTCAATCAGTTAAAGTTCCAATGGGACTATTATAGTCTGCACTCAACTACATGGGAGGACGCATATGAGATTTGTCAACGGTTTCCTTATTTGTTTGATAGATTATATATGTAGATCTAGATCAGATACATTTATTTACTTGCATCATATACTATACAAACTTTGGGATGAAGTTTAAAACAAGAGGAGGTGTATGTAACATCCTGTATTACTAAGAACACATATTGACTTATTCTTTGAGGACACTTGCATGCAAGTGATCCGGTTATGGTACATTATGGTTTCGTTTTGATTATGATTTATATTGATGATGATGATGATGATGATGTATTGTGAATTGTTATCACTTTCATATGTATATTGTGTTAACATATATTATTGACGAGTTATCCTAAGTGTGCAGGACACATGACAGGTTATGGATGTTGAGGGCAAGAATGGACTTCCTTGGACTTCACATTGAGTCAGGGAGTGGATTTGTATATGGTTTGAATATTCAATTTATATACATGTGATTTATATGATGAGTACAGTATGATTTATGTATATGGATTATTGACACTGTTTTTTCCAATGGATGCAAGCTTAGATATGCTTGCTAATCTGACTCAAATAAGGAGTAAAGGGGACATTCACATAAACCTGACATTTGAGGAGAGGTGTGGCAATGTCCCTGTCACGGTCTACTAGCACTCCTGTCGTGACTTGAAATGTAGGTTAATGATTACCTAGTTTGAAGGGTACACAATTTCGTAAGGGAATACTAAGACAATCGCTCATGAGGAAATCTAAGGGGCGTGAAATAAGGTGAAATCCTTAATCCTTAGACAACCCTTAGTCTCTCACAAGGTTGACCAAATAGAGTGTTTACTTCAAGGGTCAGACAAGCTTCCAAAACCATTCAAAGGCGAGTGGAACCCTTGGAGAACGGAGGTGTGTCTTGAAGGGCACATCACGTAATGAAAACTTGAGTCACTAAATCTAGGTAGCCTATAAAAACAGTGAAATGTTTAGACCTTGTTAGAATAAAATAATTAATTAGTCAACAAATTATAAACTTAGAAGCCTAACAAGAGTCTAGGCCTAATTCTAAGATAAAGTCTAAGTCTAAGTTTAATTAAGGGGCTAATTCAAAATATTAAATAAATCAAAAGAATTGAGATAAAATCAAACTCTAGGAAAAAGGTGAATACAAATTTAAAGGTTGGATAAAATGCATATGTGTGCATGAAATTAATAAAATGGATTTTTAAAATAGAAAGAAATAAAACATGAGAGAATAGGTGTACACATAGGATAACATATTGAATCAAATTAACACTAACTCTAACTAAAATAAGACTCCTAATTCAACTCTAAATAAGATATAGTTAGGGGACACTCATTAAATGAGAATCTGGGGAACTAACGGATAACTAAGAGAAAAAATATGAACACATTGGGGGATGTGAGGGAAAATAGATTTTTAAATAAAATAAAAAGGGTAATTACTTGTGCAACTTGGGGAGATTGTGACAAGTGTGTGGGCGAATAATTATAATTAAATTAATTAAAAAAATTAATTATGTGTGCATTAGGACATGTGTCATTGGGTATTTTTCTATAAAACAAATGGTTTAGAAGGGAAATGGATCTCACTATTCCTAGTACTGTTATGCTGCCAAAATTTTGTTGGACTGTGTTTTACTTGTGAGAGTTGGGATTTCAAACTTGGGAAAAGAGAGTAAGCTCTTCCTTGCGAGGAAATCTTGAGAGCTATTGTGTTCTAGTTTTTTTGCTTGGCCCCTTTGTGGCTCGGGGGGCTAAGGGGGGAGAACAATATTCCTAGCATTGGATGGGAGGTATTGGTGAAGTCTTGGATTGCAAGCAAAAGCAAGGAGGATGTGGATGTGCATAGATTTCAAGTTGAAGACCAATCATATACATTGCTAATTTCTTGGTTACGTTATTTCATCTTATTCATTATTCTAAGAAAAATATTTCTTAAATTTTGTATTAAGTTGATTATGAAGGATTATTATTGATCAAAACCAAAAAATATGTAATTGTTATATAAATTTGGGTGGATGTTATGAAATTATTATAGAATAATCTTATGATTGGAATAGTTATAATGTATATAAAGTTGCAATGAATAATTGTACATTTACTTAACCTTCCTATATTGTGAACCTGATTATTTTAGTTTTCATGAATGATTTATCTTAGTGTAGGGCGATATATTGATTTGTTAAACTATCTATCCTGTTAGAAGAACTTCTCATGTTCAATAAATGGTCGAAGGTTGTTCTTACCATCGTCAGGTCGACTCTATTATTTCAAGGTTTCGATATCTAATTAATTGTATAGTTAACTGATAACATGATTGTTTTAGCAATTGAATCGATCTTTCAAAACTTCGACTTCAACTCTGGATAAAATCCTAGACAATCAGTCAAATGTCCTTGCAATTAAAAGTATTGTATTTTTTGGATGCAAATATTCCCTTCTCATCTGTTGGGTTGAACGGATTGTATTGTGTAATGGTGTAAAATCTTGAATTCTTTTGAATTAACTTGTTGAAGGGGTAATATTGTTATGATAGTGTCGCACGATCACTCTTGAGAAGACTATACTCTCGGGTTGTATTTTGTTCAATAGAAATGAAGTCTTTACAGTGGAAATTTTCGCTTGAAGGTTATTTTAAAAACCTCAATATCTGATGAACCTATACAATTTCCACTTTAATTAATTTAAATGAATTTTAATCACCCTTGCAGATATTTGAGACCTAAAACCTTAAAATTTTAATCATTCAAATTTCCACGATAATTGAAGTGAACTCATCGTATCCTTCGTCATCTCTTGGTTAATTAAAAGTTTGTATTAAATTTCAGTTTTAATAGAGCGAATGCTCTTGTCATGTTATGCTTAAAATGATAATGCTTGAATAGTATCTCTTTAATATTGATTAGTTGATATATATTTAGACTTCTTTACTCATATTATGGTGTAAATCGACGTGTACTCTAATGTTGTCATCAAAAACGTAGAACCTAGTGATTAATTGATGCAAAATAGATGTTAAATAATTGTTTAGCAAAAGAAATTGGATTAAGAGTATTGCTAGGAAGGTAAATTTTATAAGTATCAAATCTACCTAGGTTAGATTATGATATAAATGGTTTGTTTCTTGTTCTTAAAGTTCATTGTGAATAACCATTGGTTAAGAAGTAATGAAATTAGATTACTTGTTTAATATTATTACCACTTATGGTATTAAAATAGGTCGCAAAACGGAATGTTATATTATTAAATTTTGGCATTCAATAAGAATAACTATTGGTTAATATTGGCCTATATATCTTGTATATTTAATTGTTTGCTTATGTAAGTTGTCCCAAATTGATACAATAACATTTAGATTCATTTAAAAAACAAAATTTAAAAATTAATACTACTTTTTTGTGTTCGTTTACATTGTATGGTAGTCGAGGGAGGGAGGATGTTACATTAATTGTGATATCGAAATATTTATCTAGGGATTTATGTTCGAAGAGACGCACCTTGTGTTGAATGTTATCCTTTAATGTGCCCATAAAGAGATCTAACAAATTATTCTTAGGATTGTTCTTTACCCTAAGACCGAGCTTTTGGAATTGTTGAATGTTCTCTATAATTGGACTTTTTTTCCAATGATTTATCAAACAACTAAAGAATGTATTTCTTTTAATATCCTCATAATGTGATATCAATTCATCCATAAAAATGGACCAAGGGATAATAGAATTATTTTTTCTTTCACAAATCCATTGATACCAATCAAATTAATCTTTTTCTAAACACAATGATGCAACGGGTACCTTTTGTAAGCTTGGAACTTGGTGTAGATCAAATAATTGCTCCATCTAGAATATCCATGTTATAGGATCTTTACCATCAAACTTCCAAATATCGATCTTGGAATGAACTAGTTCCTTGGTGTTGACTTGAAGCCCTGATGATTTGGATCTTGGAGTGATGAATGATTCTTAAATTCAATATTTGTTCTTTCCAATTGTGATAAAATACTCTCCATATGTGATTGAGTCTCAACACCATTGTTCTCCTTATTTTCATGATCTCCTTGGATCTCCATATCCATTTTAGGGATCCTCTGTTAGGGACCTAACCTGCCTAACCCCTCAGGTGGGTAGAATAATATATTTCCATGTAATAAAGGTCAATATTAATAAGGCATAGAAATAAGGAGTAATAAGTCAAATGTAAGAAGATCTAATAGAATCTTCCGCTTCTAGAAGGATCTTCCTCTAGATTGTTCTTTTGGATAGATAGATTTAGTATAAATATGAATAGAGGGTATGACAAGTTTTGTCTCAGATATTATTTTAATAGAGATCTTCTCTGTTGGAGGTTTCCCCTCGAAGAGGCAAGTGAACATTGCTCTCAGTAATCAAAGTGCTCTTTCTGGTGTTATTCTAGTATTATTTTGGTATTATTGTGGTATTGTTTTGGTTATATCATTGTTTATCTGCCATTTATAGCTAATTATTTCTTCTCTACATACTATTTTATATCTGGAATATTACAAGTGGTATCAAAGCACCTTCCTCGACAGAAAATTGTGGGTTAAAATTTTTTCAAGGTAGAGACGTTTTTGGCATCTTTAAGCTACAAAGATATGTCGTTACGCGCATAAACCCATGGTCGGGGATTCATACACGTGGGAAATACAAGTGGTACTTAAGAGCACATATGTTGGCCACCCTTGTAACTCATGTTGGTACCCCTTCGAGTGGTAGTGCATCAAACCACACATGTATATGGATCATCCTAGATCTCTTGAATCCCTCCATAGATAAATCGATCAGCCGCCTGACTGCTATAGTGCCACCGAGAACAACACTCGGAAAGATACTCTCTAGTACTTGGGTAGTCAAGTAGTACGGATAAGGGTATAGTCTAGCCTCCTTAGTTGGTGCTCTGAGATATTGGGTCGAGTACTACTGTTGGACCCCACATGTATATCAAAGAGATATAGTACAGGGAAAACCCTTGTCTGTATAACCCTTGAATACCCTAACCCTTTGTAAGGAAACATAAATATAACCAACCAGATCTATTGTCATGCTACAGTGTCTTTTTCATTCTGGTTGTGAAATTACTACACATTTCTTCTTGTTAAGCATTTGGTCATTTCGTCACTGTAGTATTCTTCACACTTATTTTGCAGTATTTGGGTCAGCACACTTATTTGAGACCTATTTCATTGGATTCTTCTTTTCTCCCTGATCACAGTCATACCCTTCATTTTTAATCCTCTTTGTTTCAGTGGACCCGACCCCTTCCCAGTTTCCCTATTTTTCTGCCTATTCCATTATATTTCCCTTCAATCACTGATCGTCATGGTACCTATCACTTTTATGTCCTTTTTTTTTTTTTGGTCCCACCCACCCATTTTTTTCCTTACCTGCACTTCCCCTCTCCAAATGGCCACCACTCACAACCAAGAACTCCAAACTTCCATCAATCAAGCCCATGTCTCCATCTCACATCTCAGATGGATTTTACCCAGTCTCGCATTGACAAATTACAACACAATTTTAACAACATGGAAGCCAACCTCAAAACCCAATTGACCTCCCTCCAATCTGTTGTCAAACAATTGTTGAATCGCCCTACGTATCCTTCCTCATCAGACCAACCCAATGTTGTTGATTCCTCTTAGTCTCCGCATTTTCATCAGACCAACCCCGTCTTCCCCATGTAAAGGTAAATAAATTTGATGGTTTTGATCCTACATGTTGAGTCACTCGAATGGAGCATTATTTTTCTCTGCATGGTATTACTGACGAGTTGGAAAAACTTCGATATGTTTTCCTCTATCTAGACCCTGAACGTTGGCAATGGTGGCAATGGTGAAAAAAATCACGTCAGAGGTATATTGCCTGGACCCAGTTTGTTGTTGAGCTCTATGCCCGCTTTGATACTGATACCCACTATCTCAGTCATTTGACCAAGTTGAAATAGTCAAGCACAGTAGAAGTCTTCATCACTGGTTTTGAGCATTTGGCCTTTCAAACAGAGGGAATGTCATATGCATTCTTCTTTGAATACTTTATCAGTGGTCTCAAGGATAAAATCAGATCCCAGGTTTTCATGGCCCGCCCTCCAACATGATTGGAAGCTACTCAATGTGTTGAAGAGGCCCAACAAATTGTTTCTTCCTAGAACAAAAAACCCCCTTTTGTTCCTTGCCCTCGACCCACTAATACTAACCCCCCTGTCACTCCCCTCAAGGTCCAGAAACTAACTAGGGATGAAAGGGTTGAACGCCAACTGAAGGGTCTTTGTTATAATTGTGATGAAAAATATTTTCCAGGGCACAAGTGTAAGGAACAAAAACTATTTATTGTCATTTTCGAAGATGTTCTTGAAGAGGATGTGACAATTCCCCTTGTCGAATAATCGTCCCTTCCCGATGCCACCTCGGAGCGTGTTGACCCACCTAAAGTTGACCCACTTATTTACTTGCATGCCCTCACTGGATTCTCAGCCCTATAAACGCTCAAGTTCATTGGCTACATTAAGAACAGGAAGGTCATCATCCTTGTTGACAGTGGTAGCACCCACAATTCTATTCATTGTCGCATTTCCCAGGAAACCAATTGCTATATTTGTGTTGTCAATAATTTTCAAATCATGATAGCCAATAGTGGGTCCATGAAATGTGGTGGGCTTTGTGAAAATTTCCGTCTTCAAATTGGAAATTACCAACTAAAATCTCATATGTTTTCCATTGACATGGGAGGTTGTGACATTGTGCTAGGTGTTGAATGGTTATGCACTTTGGGTCCCATTCTTATGGATTTTAAGGAATTAACCATGCAATTCCAATAGGAAGGACAAAGGTATCAATTCCAAGGTCTCACAAATCGTTCTCTTGAGATCATTAGTTCCCATCATATGGAAAATATCCTCAAGAAAGGCCACTCCGATATCATTGATCAATTATATTCTATTCAAGCCATTGAGACACCCTCTGTGCATCCTGACCTCCAAGCTATCATTTCCAAACATCAAGTTGTTGTTTCCACCCCTCAGGGACTTCCTCCTTCTCATGGTGTTCATGATCATTCCATTCCCCTTGTTCCTGGAGGTCTTCCTCCCAATGTTCTCCCTTATCATCACCCCTTTGCCCAAAATAATGAAATTGAGAAAATAGTGCAAGAATTGCTCCAAGTGGGTGTTATCCACCCTAATACCATCCCTTATTCTTCTCCTATGGTCATGGTACTTAAGAAAGAAGGTACCTAGCTCATGTGTCCCAACTTTCATGCCCTCAATAAGATCACCATCAAGGACAAGTTCCATATTCCTAACATTGATGATCTCTTGGATGAGATGAGTGGTGCTCAGTACTTCACTAAACTTGATCTGTGTTCTGGCTACCACCAGATACGTATGCAAGAAGCTAAAATACCCAAGATTGCCTTTCGAAATCATGAGGGTCACTATGAGTTTTTGGTCATGCCCTTTGGCCTATGTAATGCCCCCTCCACCTTCTAAAGCCTCATGAATCATTTCTTCCATCCTTTTCTCCATCATTTTGTCTTAGTTTTATTTGATGATATTCTCATCTATAGTAAAACTTGGAAACCTCATCTTTCCCATGTGGATCAAATTCTCCATCTACTCTCGCAGCACCAAATTTTCCTCAAATGATCTAAATGTGCCTTTGGAGCCTTAGAAGTAGAGTACATGGGTCATATTGTTGGAAAGGTCGGTGTCCAGGTGGATCCTAAAAATATTGAAGCAATGCAAGATTCTCCTCACCCCAAGACTATCAAAATATTGCGTGATTTTTTGGGTTTAACCGGCTATTATCGCAAGTTTTTTCAAAATTATGGGAAGATTGCATCCCCTCTCATTGTTGTCCTTAAAAAGAATTATTTCACTGGGACTCTAGCAGCAAATCAAGATTTTCAAGATTTGAAGGTTGTGCACTACTCCAGTCTTGGCCCTTCCTGATTTCAAAAAAACCTTTGTCTGTGAATGTGATGCCTCATGCATAGGAATTGGAGTTGTCCTTATGCAAGAAGGCATACCTTTTTCCTTTACTAGAAAACAATTTTCTGAATTCCATTTGGGCCAATCAATCTATGACAAGGAAATGTTGGCTATTTTGCATGCAGTGGATCTTTGGAACCCTTATCTCCTGGGGCAACGCTTCCAAATTAAGTCAGATTGCCAAACCCTCAAGTATTTTCTGGAGCAACATCCTTCTTCCCTAGAGAAACAAAAATGGGTAACTAAGATCTTTGGTTATGATTATGAGATAATTTACAAGAAATGAAAAGAAAATGTGCTTGTTGACGCTCTTTCTCAAAAATATGAAGATGAAGGGTCCCTTTTTTCCCTCTCCTTAATTGTAACAGATTGGCTCCAAGATGTGTTCCAAGAATGGCTAAATGATCCTAAATTATCGCATATGATCCAACAATTGAAAGACAACTCTCCAGTTTCCCTAGGGTACTCTTTGCACAATGATGAACTTCACTACAAAGGTCGTTTGTATTTAAGTAAACAATCACAACTTAAATCCATGATGCTTTTTGAGCTTCATTCTACTCCCACAGTTGGGCATTCAGGATTTACCAAAACCTATGATCGGGTCAAACGTTATTTTTTCTGGGATGGTATGAAAAAGGAAGTTCAAACTTTTTTAGAAGAATGTGATGTTTGTCAACGCAACAAAGGAGAAACCATCAAACCTCCAGGCACATTCCAACCGCTTTCAATTCAACCCTCTTTTTGGAGCGACATCTCTATGGATTTTATTGTTGGATTACCTAAATCAGGAAATAAGTCCGTCATCATGGTGGTTGTGGATCTTCTTTCCAAGTATGCTCATTTATGTGCTCTTCAACACCCATTTACCGCATCAATTGTGGCTCAACTTTTCATGGATCATATCTTCAAGCTTCATGGCATTCCTCATTCTATTTTTTATGATTGAGATCCAACTTTCACCAGCATTTTTTGTCAAGAACTATTCAGACTCCAGGGCACCCAATTGTATCTCAGCATCGCTTATCATCCCCAGAGTGATGGTCAAATTGAATTCATCAATAAGTGTTTGGAGACTTATTTGAGGTGTTTTGCCTCTAAAAGGAAAAATCAATGGGCTCAATGGTTACCATTAGCTAAATGGTGGTACAACACTTCTTATCATACAGCTACTCGCATGACTCCTTTTGAAGTAGTATATGGCCAAAATCCATCTTCAGTTCTCTCCTCCATGCCAGGTGTATCGAAGGTCCAGGCGGTTGACCAAAAACTTACAGTTCGCGAGGCTAGTCTTCGTACCCTCAAAGAGAATTTGGTCATGGCTCATAATCGCATGAAGCAACAAGCCAGTCAAGGTCACTCAGAACGAAAATTTGTTGAAGGAGACCAAGTATTTATTTGGTTGAAACCTTATAAGAAAACTTCACTCAAGGCCAAACATTGTTAGAAACTGGCACCCAAATTTTATGGTCCTTATACAGTTCTCAAGTGCGTAGGGAAGGTGGCTTATCAGTTAGATTTACCCAATCATTCTAAGCTCCATCATGTTTTTCATGTCTCTTTCTTAAATAAGGTGATTGGAACTAAGTGCCAAACTCAAACCAACCTTCCTGAGTTGGATGAATAAGGATTCATCTGGTTGCAACCACAAGCAGTTTTGGACCAGCGAGAGCATTGTCTTCGTCAGCGTACCATCAAGGAAGTTTTATTTCAGTGGAAAGATACAACTCCACCAAATGCCACCTGGGATCCGACTAACTTTCTGCAACAATTTCCTTGTCTCAAGCCTTGAGGACAAGGTTGATTCTAAGGGTGAGGGCATGTTAGGGACCTAACCTACCTAACCCCTCAAGTGGGTAGAATAATATATTTCCATGTAATAAAGGTCAATATTAATAAGGCCTAGAAATAAGGAGGAATAA
>SNQJ01S0035418.1:8768-36768 GCA_010110895.2 Picea sitchensis | reverse complement strand
ATGTCTCCATCTCACATCTCAGATGGATTTTACCCAGTCTCGCATTGACAAATTACAACACAATTTTAACAACATGGAAGCCAACCTCAAAACCCAATTGACCTCCCTCCAATCTGTTGTCAAACAATTGTTGAATCGCCCTATGGGTCCTTCCTCATTAGACCAACCCGATGTTGTTGATTCCTCTTAGTCTTCGCATTTTCATTAGACCAACCCCATCTTCCCCATGTAAAGGTAAATAAATTTGATGGTTTTGACCCTATAGGTTGAGTCACTCGAATGGAGCATTATTTTTCTCTACATGGTATTACTGAAGAGTTGGAAAAACTTCGATATGTTTTCCTCTATCTAGACCCTGAATGCTGGCAATGGTGGCAATGGAAAAAAAAATCACGTCAGAGGTATATTACCTGGACCCAGTTTGTTGTTGAGCTCTATGCCCGCTTTGATACGGATACCCACTATCTCAGTCATTTGACCAAGTTGAAATAGTCAGGAACAGTAGAAGTCTTCATCACTGGTTTTGGGCATTTGGCCTTTCGAACAGAGGGAATGTCATATGCATTCTTCTTTGAATACTTTATCAATGGTCTCAAGGATAAAATCCAATCCCAGGTTCTCATGGCCCGCCCTCCAACTTGATTGGAAGCTACTCAATGTGTTGAAGAGGCCCAACAAATTGTTTCTTCCTAGAACAAAAAATCCCCTTTTGTTCCTCGCCCTCAACCCACTAATACGAACCCCCCTGTCACTCCCCTCAAGGTCCAGAAACTAACTAGGGATGAAAGGGTTGAACGCCAACTAAAGGTTCTTTGTTATAATTGTGATGAAAAATATTTTTCGGGGCACAAGTGTAAGGAACAAAAACTATTTATTGTCATTTTCGAAGATGTTCCTGAAGAGGATGTGACAATTCCCCTTGTCGAAGAACCCTCCCTTCCTGATGCCAGCTTGAAGCCTGTTGACCCACCTGAAGTTGACCCACTTATTTACTTGCATGCTCTCACTGGATTCTCGGCCCCATAAATGCTCAAGATCATTGGCTACATTAAGCACAGGAAGGTCATCATCCTTGTTGACAGTGGTAGCACCCACAATTTTATTCATTGTCGCATTTCCTAGGAAACCAATTGCTATATTTGTGTTGTCAATAATTTTAAAATCATGATAGCCAATAGTGGGTCCATGAAATGTGGTGGGCTTTATGAAAATTTTCTTCTTCAAATTGGACATTACCAACTAAAATCTCATATGTTTTCCATTGACATGGGAGGTTGTGACATTGTGCTAGGTGTTGAATGGTTATGCACTTTGGGTCCCATTCTTATGGATTTTAAGGAATTAACCATGCAATTCCAATAGGAAGGACAAAGGTATCAATTCCAAGGTCTCACAAATTGTTCTCTTGAGATCATTAATTCCCATCGTATGGAAAATATCCTCAATAAAGGCCACTCTGATATCATTGATCAACTATATTATATTCAAGCCATTAAGACACCCTCTGTGCATCCTGACCTCCAAGCTATCATTTCCAAACATCAAGTTGTTGTTTCCACCCCTCAGGGACTTCCTCCTTCTCATGGTGTTCATGATCATTCCATTCCCCTTATTCCTGGCGGTCTTCCTCCCAATGTTCTCCCTTATCATCACCCCTTTTTCCCAAAATAATGAAACTGGGAAAATAGTGCACGAATTGCTCCAAGCGGGTGTTATCCTCCCCAATACCATCCCTTATTCTTCTCCTATGGTCATGGTACTTAAGAAAGAAGGTACCTAGCACATGTGTCCCAACTTTCATGCCCTCAATAAGATTACCATCAAGGACAACTTCCCTATTTCTAACATTGATGATCTCTTGGATGAGATGAGTGGTGCTCAGTACTTCACTAAACTTGATCTGTGTTCTGGCTACCACCAGATATGTATGCAAGAAGCTGGAATACCCAAGATTTCCTTTCGAAATCATGAGGGTCACTATGAGTTTTTGGTCATTCCCTTTGGCCTGTGTAATGCCCCCTCCACCTTCTAAAGCCTCATGAATCATTTCTTCCATCCTTTTCTCCATCATTTTGTCTTAGTTTTATTTGATGATATTCTCATCTATAGTAAAACTTGGAAATCTCATCTTTCCCATGTGGATCAAATTCTCCATCTACTCTCGTAGCACCAAATTTTCCTCAAACGCTCTAAATGTGCCTTTGGAGCCTCAGAAGTAGAGTACATGGGTCATATTGTTGGAAAGGTCGATGTCTAGGTGGATCCTAAAAATATTGAAGCAATGCAAGATTCTTCTCGCCCCAAGACTATCAAAATATTGAGTGATTTTTTGGGTTTAACCGGCTATTATCGCAAGTTTTTTTCAAAATTATGGGAAGATTGCATCCCCTCTCACTGCTCTCCTTAAAAAGAATTCTTTCACTGAGACTCTAGTAGCAGATCAGGATTTTCAAGATTTAAGGCTGTGCACTACTCCGGTCTTGGCCCTTCCTGATTTCAAAAAAACCTTTGTCTGTGAATGTGTTGCCTCATGCATAGGAATTGGAGTTGTCCTTATGCAAGAAGGCATACCTTTTTCCTTTACTAGAAAAAAAAATTCTGAATTCCATTTGGGCCAATCAATCTATGACAAGGAAATGTTGGCTATTTTGCATGCAGTGGATCTCTGGAACCCTTATCTCTTAGGGCAACGCTTCCAAATTAAGTCAGATTTCCAAACCCTCAAGTATTTTCTGGAGCAACATCCTTCCTTCCCAGAGCAACAAAAATGGGTAACTAAGATCTTTGGTTATGATTATGAGATAATTTACAAGAAATGAAAAGAAAATGTGGTTGTTGACGCTCTTTCTCGAAAATATGAAGATGAAGGGTCCCTTTTTTCCCTCTCCTTCATTGTACCAGATTGGCTCCAAGATGTGGGCCAAGAATGGGTAAATGATCCTAAAATATCGCATATGATCCAACAATTGAAAGCCAACTCTCCAGTTTCCCTAGGGTACTCTTGGCACAATGATTAACTTCACTACAAAGGTCATTTGTATTTAAGTAAACAATCACAACTTAAATCCACGATGCTTTTTTAGCTTCATTCTACTCCCACAGTTTGGCATTCAGGGTTTACCAAAACCTATGATTGGGTCAAACATTATTTTTTCTGGGATGGTATTAAAAAGGAAATTCAAACTTTTGTAGAAGAATGTGATGTTTTTCAATGCAACAAAGGAGAAACCATCAAACCTCCTGGCACACTCCAATCACTTTCAATTCAACCCTCTTTTTGGAGCGACATCTCTATGGATTTTATTGTGGGATTACCTAAATTAGGAAATAAGTCCGTCATCATGGTGGTTGTGCATATTCTTTCCAAGTATGCTCATTTATGTTCTCTTCAACACCCATTTACCGCATCAATCGTGGCTCAATTTTTCATGGATCATATCTTCAAGCTTCATGGCATTCCTCATTCTATTTTTTATGATCGAGATCCAACTTTCACTAGCGTTTTTTGTCAAGAACTATTCAGACTCCAGGGCACCCAATTGCATCTCAGCACTGCTTATCATCCCTAGAGTGATGGTCAAACTGAAGTCGCCAATAAGTGTTTGGAGACTTATTTGAGGTGTTTTTCATCTAAAAGGAAAAATCAATGGGCTCAATGGTTACCATTAGTTGAATGGTGGTACAACACTTCTTATCATACAACTACTCGCATGACTCCTTTTGAAGAAGTATATGGCCAAAATCCATCTTCATTTCTCTCCTCCATGCCAGGTGTATCGAAGGTCCAGGCGGTTGACCAAAAACTTACAGTTCGCGAGGCTAGTCTTCGTACCCTCAAAGAGAATTTGGTCAAGGCTCAGAATCACATGAAGCAACAAGCTAGTCAAGGTCACTCAGAATGAAAATTTGTTGAAGGAGACCAAGTATTTATTTGGTTGCAACCTTATAAGAAAACTTCACTCAAGGCCGAACATTGTTAGAAACTGGCACCCAAATTTTATGGTCCTGATACAGTTCTCAAGAGCGTAGGGCGGGTGGCTTATCAGTTAGATTTACCCAATCATTCTAAGCTCCATCATGTTTTTCATGTCTCTTTCTTAAATAAGGTGATTGGAACTAAGTGCAAAACTCAAACCAACCTTCCTGAGTTGGATGAATAAGGATTCATCTGGTTACAACCACAAGCAGTTTTGGACCAGTGAGAGCATTGTCTTCATCAGCGTACCATCAAGGAATTTTTATTTCCATGGAAAGATACAACTCCACCAAATGCCATCTGGGATCCGACTAACATTCTACAGCAATTTCCTCATCTCAAGCCTTGAGGACAAGGTTGATTCTAAGGGTGAGGGCATGTTAGGGACCTAACCTACCTAACCCCTCAAGTGGGTAGAATAATATATTTCCATGTAATAAAGGTCAATATTAATAAGGCTTAGAAATAAGGAGGAATAAGTCAAATGTAAGAAGACCTAATAGAAGCTTCCCCTTCTAGAAGGATCTTCCTCTAGATTGTTCTTTTGGATAGATAGATTTAGTATAAATATGAATAGAGGGTATGAGAAGTTTTTTCTTGGATATTATTGAATAGAGCTCTACTCTACTGGAGCTTTCCCTCTCGAAGAGGCAAGTGAACATTTCTCTCAGTAATCAAAGTGCTCTTTCTGGTGTTATTCTGGTATTATTTTGGTATTATTGTGGTGTTGTTCTATTTATATCATTGTTTAGCTACCAAATCTAGATAATTATTTATGTTTTTCATACTATTTTATATATGGAATATTACATCCTCTGTAAGAGCATGGCTTCTATGGATTTTAGTAATTCTTCCTTGTTTTCATCTTTCATATTTTTCATTTGATATTTTATTTCCTTTTTAAGGAAATCCTAAGAACTTGATAAATCTAGTAGTTTCAACATACTACCACTCATTTCATCAAATTGGTTCTTTAATTGAGATAGCCTTTTTTTGAAATCTTAATTTTCTTCCAGCATCCCGTGTGATCTTTATAGAGGTTTTCTAGGAGTATTATTTCTTGAAGGACCCCTTGACATTGGATAAAATAATAATACTTCTCTTTTTCCTCTTTATTTAAATACATTAGAACAAATCTCTAAAAAAATTAAAAGAGGAGCTTTCTAGCCATGGAAAAACTCTTAAAATCACTAGAAAATAACTTGTGAAAAAACCCTAACTTCCACAAGAAATATATCATAAAATACAATAAGTAAAAATATGAAAAAAAATCACATGTCCTTCATTGTGTCAACTCAAGATTCTAAAAATTCTAGAGTCTAAAACTTAACTGAAAAAATATACAAGGAAACATCCCAGATGACTCTTTTAAAATTGATTTCAAGATTAGTCACAAACCTTGTCTTCCATGAACTATATATATGAAAGTATAGAGAAATATAACTTGAAATTTTGAAAACCTATAATATGACATTTCTCTTCAATCTCCACAAAATTTCATTGTATGAAACCTCCCAAAAAMTGTTATAGAGAAAATCCCAAGATGACTCATTTAAAAWTGAATTTTGGATGAGTCAAAAAACTTATCTTCCATAGGCTATGTCCCCGAAATCATAATGAGATAGAACCTGAAATGTTTACCAGAGGTACTTTGATGTATCTCYTAAATAACCTTCAACTTTAGTTGTCTGAAGCATCCCAAAAAAYAATTATAGCRACGATGCCAAGATGACTTGYTTGAATMAGAAAAACCCTAGGATCAATGCTCTGATACCAAATCTTATGAACCAATGCCTTGAGAATGATAAAAAAAATCAATGAGTATTAKTCCACTTAAAGGGGGAAACCTCCTTTTACAATATATTGAATGTACAAGATKAGATATGTTGATCCTAAGACAAGCTCTCCTTGGTATATATATAGGATACAAAGGGTACAATTATAATGAAAGGGTACAATGAAGGGTTCTATCATACATAAAAATATAACACTAGAAATGTAATAATTCAATATATAGGGATTAATATGAGGTTTTATACTTAACACGGGGATTCTTCTAGGTCTTAACACTAGGTTAGAGACCAACTTCTTCCATCTTTAGAAGAAAATATCATGAGAGCCAAGAAAAAATTGTATCATTCATATATATTAATCATGAGTGAGTACTCAACAACTTGCAAATTAATGATATGATGCTTTAGTAATTTTCTACATGAATTTGGAATTGACAACTTTACATTTTTTGCATTTTATCTAGACTTGTTTTTTTAAACACATTTTATTTCACTGACATGGAATGACACATGGTTTTTAATGGGGTAGTGGGGTCCTATGTGTCAACACCTACATTCGACATGTCATCTTCGCGGTCATCTCCCTTGCCTCCTTACTTTCCATGTTAGATATTTGTGTACATATTTACCTTTTTCCCACTTTACTTTATAAAATTTATTATTATTATTAATTTATAATGGGAATCTACCCTTTATCCTCTTCCTAGAATGATTTCATTAATTGATATTATAGGGGTTATTTCTTATGCCCTAAAGTCCTCCACTTGGCATATTTTTATTGGTTGATGTGATGGGAGGCAGTCCCATTGATCCAGATTTAGGAGCGAAAAGAATTGATTAACAAACTAAATACAATAAACAGAGAGATATGAAGAATAACATAGATATCCAGTGAACAATATCTTCTATTTAATAATGAAATAGGATGAAACTGTAAAACTGCGGAACTGAAACACTTGCTCGAATGGTGGTAGTTATCTATGAGAAGAAATGTGGTTGTTATGCACATTCGTCTGAGCAGAATGGATTAAAATGAGGCTCCAGAGGCCTTTTTGATATTACTCATGAATGCCAAAACCCTAGACATCCAAAAACCTAACCCTATAAGGTGAAACACCAAAATTCATGTGGGCCCCTACATGTAAGTTGGTGTAATTTGGTACCTCAACTTACCAGGGTCGTAACTTTTGCATACGACCTCCATTTTAGGAGCGTGATAGCCCGTTGGAAAGGTATTTCAGAGAACTACACATTCCACTATCAAAATTTGACTCCATCTACAGTTTCACTGTGGTGAGCCAAAAAAACAACGTTTAGGGCCCCAAAATGGCCTTGGAAGTACAACAAGATGTGTTGACATGAAAACATACAAAATAAGCTAGTTGTATTAGGTGAGAGGCCACCAATATCCACCTAAAGGATGTGTGGGGATTCAGACAACCCCAAAAGTGTAGAACCCACAATTACAAAGAAGTACAGAAGAATGTGATGAATAAAAATGAACAAGAGGAACCAGTTGGAATAGGTGGGTGGCCACCAATATCCACCTAGATCAATCCTCCCCCCTTAGGAAGCAATGGTCTCCATTTCATTGAGTTCCCCCATCATGTGAGGAAACTTCTACTGGATTTGGCCCTGGGTGAGACACTTTCCTTGGTGTAGGAGTTGCCCTACCTTGACAACCCGATAAAGTTGGATTATCTATTGGAGAGTTCCCTTGACCTATGTGTCCACTATCTAATCAGTGGATGCTTGTTCCATGCAGTCAGGGTTGAGCTCTATTGGTGTTAGTTTTTCTACGATCTCTGAGGTGTCCAATAAGGGTGGAAAATATGGTCGAAGGAGTTCCACATTGAACATTGGATGCAGGCCAAGGAAGGGTGGAGTGTTGAGCTCAAAAGAATTACTACCCATAGCCTTGGTGATAGTGTAAGGTCCATGGCAAAGTGGGAGAAGCTAGCTATGGGGCCTCGTGAGATTCTCCTTTTGAAAATGTAACCAAAATTTGTCCCCAACCTAAAACCGGTGTGGTACCCTGTGTTGATCATGATGTTGCTTGTACTTAGCATTGGATTTCTACAAAATCTCCTAGACCTATTGGCAGATGTGTTGAATCTGCTCAATGAATCTGGTGGCTTTGTCGATCGCAGACTAATCATGGGAAGAGTTTGTCTGTGCGGTGGCAAGAGGAAGTGCAACATCAATGGGTCCCAAGGGTTGGTATTGTAACCTAGGTTTGCACCCTTGCCTGTCCTCTCTCATTTCCCTATGTCTTTGTCAAATTTTTCCTCTTCTGGTTGATAAAGTTGGTTTCCCATCTATTCAATAACTTGGTTTTCCTTGTTGGCTTGCTTGATTGATTCTTTGCGCAAAGTTTTTTCTACTTTTCTTGAAGGATAAACACATCTCATGATTTGGTTTGAATTACTTGTCATCTTGTTTTCCTTTAATTTATGTTACATCAGGTTGGTCAAGTATGTTGTATGCATGGGAAAAAACCATGAGAAAAATGCAGCATTCAGAGCAGCCTATTTTGGGCTTGAAATACAAGCGAACAGACAGGTTCAATTTTCAGCAGTGAATATCCCATGTAAAGTTCAGATCGACGATTTCCGTGCCTTCAGAGCATCAAATTCGCGCAAGTATTAATGACCAGAAATAAATCCCAAAGTGATGAGAGACTTCCACATCAATCGAGTTCGTACTACTCTGAGAGATTTCCATGCATTACATCCCGAAGTCCCGAAGAGTCGAAGTCCCAAAGTGATGAGAGACTTCCATGTCAACCGAGCCCATACTACTTCGGGAGTTTTCCATGATTTACATTCCGAGCTCCCAAAGCCCAATGTCTCGAAGTGAAGAGAGACTGCCACGTCAACTAGGTCCATACTACTCTGGGATATTTACATGTGTTACATCTTGAAGTCCCGAAGAGCCGAAGTACCAAAGTGAAGAGAGACTTCCACATCAATCAGGCTCGTACTATTTTGGGAGTTTTACAAAATTTTCATCTAAAAGCTCTAGAACTTTGAATTGTCGAAGTGATGATAGACTACCACATCACTTCAGGAAAAGGTCACTTCAAGAGATATTCATGCTCCGCATTCAAAATCTCTCGAGCTCTAAGAAATTGGCGCCACCGCTAAATCAGATAGGGGAGTTCTAATATGGTAGACAAATAGAACTTTAGCAGGGGCGCTAAAGTAGCATGGGTAACCTGGATCATAGATTGCAAAAAGATCGATGACCACACTTCATTATGGGGACGAAAAATGCCTGAACATTAACATCCTTGAGCGGTCCTGCAATCAAAACTATAGTGTTGTTGGAGAAATACGTGGAAACTTTTAGTGGATTGTGGTGGTCGGAGCAGTGTGGACCCAAACTACCTTCGACAACTTCCACAATCACGTGCTTATATGATATTAGGTCACCACGTCACTCTGGGAGATTTTTACGCTGCACATCCAATTTTCTTCAGTGGCCTCGAACAACGTGCATGCACTTCATGATCAATGCATAACTCATCTCTGTCACACCGAATCAGTTTCTTCCACATTCTAAGTTCATTCCAACACTCACATCTGTCAAGTTTCATCGTCAGTGTCAGTTTTTAATGATTCAATTCAAGACTCTTTTAGTTTAAAAGAAAAATAAGTTGTATTTTGTGTGTGATAAGAACCATTCTTTTGATTAAGTCGAGTGTGAAGTATACATTTTTGTACTCCAGCAACGTTTTCGTCAAGTTAATAAGTTGTTCTACAATTTTTAATGTAGAGTTAAGTATCAGTCCCAAAGGGACGAGAGCCTCTACAACTCTGATAAATATGCAGTTTTTGTATGTTTTGAAGGTTGGATTTTTGGGAAAGGATAACAATACATCAGATTGGTTGGACTCATTCTATGCATGGATTAAATCTCTCTACCTGGTGAATATACTCTTGATGACAATGTTTCTTTCAAATCTTCATATGTTTTTATCTTATCTTGAATGCATTTTTTGATTTGTGCAAAGTACATTTCATTTCCTTCGGCTATTGTATAACTCATCTTTATTGATATGCAACCTGTGAAAATAGCTAATTCTTGGTGAAGATTTGTTTTTATTGCAACCCATGGGATCAATTGCATTTTTGATACATGTTTAATGTCTTGAAATGATATTTTAAGTATTGAACTTCTTGCAGCAGATTATTCATTTAGTAATTGGTTGTTTCCCTTTGTTTTCTATTATTTCACTTGTCTTCCATTAGTGTACCACCGACCAAGCAGGACCCTCATCCATATCATCTTTCCAACCCAACCATGATCCTATCTTGGTAAAACCAACCCTCTAACTAACACAAAAAATCAAATTATCAAAATAATAATCATCCCAAAACTTGAGGTGGCCTAGCTTTTCCCTTCAACAGTCAAGTGTAGACTTTAGGAACAACATCTCCTGGAATCATTGTTGGGGAATGAAGTAATGAAATATATTTCCTTGGGAGAACGACATCAAATATCTCTAACCTTTTATGGTGAACAAAGATCAGACATAGATAGACTGTCATATTTCACATGCTAACTCCACTGAGTAGAATTTGTGAAAGAAATACTGGTGCCCAGAAAAAGACTCAACAAGTCCAAATATGAACACATCAAAGCCACCAAGGCTCATCCTAAACCTAAGAAGGACATAGTAGTTTCTGATCTAGACAGGAAACTAAGAAAATCCACAGTAGCTCAGACATATACCTCCCCCCTCAAGGGTAAAGTTGTGCCAACCCCCCAAAAAATACAATTTGAGGAAAAGAGGGGGGGCTCCCAAAGCCACTACCTATGATCAAAACAAAAAGGCTGAATTCATTCCCAAGCCAAATACAAGGAAAGATATGTCATCTAAGTCTCATCAACTTTCCCCACCTAAACCTGCAATCCCTGAGATAAAGGAAGTTGATAGGCCACCAACCTCTTTCAACCTAGTTCATGAGTTGAGAAAGATAAATATCCTTGTTCCTTTGATAGAACTGATGAATAATGAACCTTTCAAAAAATCCATCATGAAATTTCTGCAGCCAACTCCTTCTATAGTATCTTCTGATGTAATTAGTCTGTAGGATGAGAACCCAACCATTACTATGGGTCCACACATTGAGGATGGATCTAATGCTTCTCCACCATTCTATATATATTTAAATGTCCATGATAAGATCCTGCATAATTGTATTATGGTCTCAATAGCCTTGCACAATGTTATGCCCAAAGTTTTTATGGAAGAACTAGGTCTAGAGATCACCAAACCCTACCAGGATATGTACTCCTTTCATTCTAAGAAATTAAAATTTGTGGGACTGATAAAGGATATGGTGGTTTCTTTGGCACAATTACCAATGAAGAGTGTAGTGATGGACATTGGTGTGGCTGACATTCCCCAAAAATTTGATATGATCTTATCCAGAACTTGGGNCTACATGAATTTGGAATTGACAACTTTACATTTTTTGCATTTTATCTAGACTTGTTTTTTTAAACACATTTTATTTCACTGACATGGAATGACACATGGTTTTTAATGTGGTAGTGGGGTCCTATGTGTCAACACCTACATTCTCCATGTCATCTTCGCAGTCATCTCCCTTGCCTCCTTACTTTCCATGTTAGATATTTGTGTCCATATTTACCTTTTTCCCACTTTACTTTATAAAATTTATTATTATTATTAATTTATAATGGGAATCTACCCTTTATCCTCTTCCTAGAATGATTTCATTAATTGATATTATAGGGGGTATTTCTTATGCCCTAAAGTCCTCCACTTGGCATATTTTTATTGGTTGATGTGATGGGAGGCAGTCCCATTGATCCAGATTTAGGAGTGAAAAGAATTGATTAACAGACTGAATACAATAAACACAGAGATATGAAGAATAACACAGATATCCAGTGAACAATATCTTCTATTGAATAATGAAATAGGATGAAACTGTAAAACTGCGGAACTGAAACACTTGCTCAAATGGTGGTAGTTATCTATGAGAAGAGATGTGGTTGTTATGCGCATCCATCTAAGCAGAATGGATTACAATGAGTCTCCAAAAGCCTTTTTGATATTACTCATGAATGCCAAAACCCTAGACATCCAAAAACCTAACCCTATAAGGTGAAACGCCAAAATTCATGTGGGCCCCTATGGGTAAGTTGGTGTAATTTGGTACCTCAACTTACCAGGGTCGTAAATTTTGCATACGGCCTCCATTTTAGGAGCATGATAGCCCATTGGAAAGGTCTTTCAGAGAAATACACATTCCATTATCAAAATTTGACTCCATCTACAGTTTCACTGTGGCGAGCCAAAAAAACAATGTTTAGGGCCCCAAACTGGAATTGGAAGTACAACAAGATGTGTTGACATGAAAACATACAAAATAAGCCAGTTGGATTAGGCGAGAGGCCACCAGTATCCACCTAGAGGATGTGTGGGGATTCAGACAACCCCAAAACTATAGAACCCACAATTACAAAGAAGTATAGAAGAATGTAATGAATAAAAACGAACAAGAGGAGCCAGTTGGAATAGGTGGGTGTCCACCAATATCCACCTAGATCAATCCTCCCCCCTTAAGAAGCAATGGTCTCCATTGCATTGAGTTCCCCCATCATGTGAGGAAAATTCTACTGGATTTGGCCCTGGGTGAGCCACTTTCCTTGGTGTAGGAGTTGCCCTACCTTGAAAACTCGATAAAGTTGGATTATCTGTTGGAGAGTTCCCTTGACCTATGTGTCCACTATATAATCAGTGGATGCTTGTTCCATGCAGTCAGGGTTGAGCTCTATTGGTGTCAGTTTTTCTACGATCTCTGAGGTGTCCAATAAAGGTGGAAAATATGGTCGAAGGAGTTCCACATTGAACACTAGATGCAGGCCAAGGAAGGGTGGAGTGTTGAGCTCAAAAGAATTACTACCCACAGCCTTGGTGATAGTGTAAGGCCCATGGAGAAGTGGGAGAAGCTAGTTATGGGGCCTCGTGAGACGCTCCTTTGGAAAATGTAACCAAACTTTGTCCCCAAACTGAAACCAGTGTGGTACCCTGTGTTGATCATGGTGTTGCTTGTACTTAGCATTGGATTTCTGCAAAATCTCCTAGACCTATTGGCGAATGTGTTGAATTTGCTTAATGAATCTGGTGGCTTTGTTGATCGCAGACTGATCATGGGAAGAGTTTGTCTGTGTGGTGGCAAGAGGAAGTGCAACATCAATGGGTCCCAAGGGTTGGTATTGTAACCTAGGTCTACACCCTTGCCTGTCCTCTCTCATTTCCCTATGTCTTTGTCAAATTTTTCCTCTTCTGGTTGATAAAGTTGGTTTCCCATCTGTTCAATAACTTGGTTTTCCTTGTTGGCTTGCTTGATTGATTCTTTGTGCAAATTTTTTTCTTCTTTTCTTGAAGGATAAACACATCTCAAGATTTGGTTTGAATTACTCATCATCTTGTTTTCCTTTAATTTATGTTACATCAGGTTGGTCAAGTATGTTGTATGCATGGGAAAAAACCATGAGAAAAATGCAGCATTCAGAGCAGCCTATTTTGGGCTTGAAATACAAGAAAACAGACAGGTTCAATTTTCAATGGTGAATATCCCATGTAAAGTTCAGATCGACGATTTTCGTGCATTCAAAGCATCAAATTCGCGCAAGTATTAACGACCAGAAATAAGTCCCAAAGTGATGAGAGACTTCCACATCAATCAAGTTCGTACTACTCCGAGATATTTCCATGCGTTACATCCTGAAGTCTTGAAGAGTCGAAGTCCCGAAGTGATGAGAGACTTCCACATCAACCGAGCCCATAATAATTTGGGAGTTTTCCATGATTTACATTATGAGCTCCCAAAGCCCAAAGTCTTGAAGTGAAGAGAGATTGGCACGTCAACCAGGTCCATACTACTCTGGGATATTTACATGTGTTACATCCTGAAGTCCCAAAGAGCCAAAGTACTGAAGTGACGAGAGGCTACCACATCAATCGGGCTCGTACTATTTTGGGAGTTTTACAAAATTTTCGCCTAAAAGCTCTAGAACTTCGAATTGTCGAAGTGATGAGAGATTGCCACGTCACTTCGGGAAAAGGTCACTTCAAGAGATATTCATGCTCCGCGTTCAAAATCTCTTGAGCTCTAAGAAATTGGCGCCATCGCTAAATCAGATAGGGGAGTTCTAATATGGCAGACGGATAGAACTTTAGCAGGGGCGCTAAAGTAGAATGGGTCACCTAGATCACAGATTGCAACAAGATTGATGACCACACTTCATTATGGGGACGAAAAATGCCCGAACATTAACATCCTTGAGCGGTCCTACAATCAAAACTATAGTATTGTTGGAGAAATACATGGAAACTTTTGGTGGATTGTGGGGGTCGGAGCAGTGTGGACCCAAACTACCTTCGACAACTTCCACAATCACGTGCTTATATGATATTAGGTCACCACGTCACTCTGGGAGATTTTCACGCTACACATCCAATTTTCTTCAATGGCCTCGAACAACATGCGTGCACTTCATGATCAATGCATAACTCATCTCTGTCATAACGAATCAGTTTATTCCACAGTCTGAGTTCATTCCAACACTCACATCAATCCAGTTTCATCATCAGTGTCAGTTTTTAATGATTCAATTCAAGACTCTTTTAGTTTAAAAGAAAAATAAGTGGTCTTTTGTGTGTGATAAGAACCATTCTTTTGATTAAGTCGAGTTTGAAGTATACATTGTTGTACTCCAGCAATTTTTTAGTCAAGTTAATAAGTTTTTCTACAATTTTTAATGTAGAGTTAAGTCTCAGTCCCAAAGGGACGAGAGCCTCTGCAACTTTGATAAATATGCAGTTTTTGTATGTTTTGAAGGTTGGATTTTTGGGAAAGGATAACAATACGTCAGATTGGTTGGACTCATTCTATGCATGGATTAAAGCTCTCTACCTGGTGAATATACTCTTGATGACAATGTTTATTTCAAATCTTCATATGTTTTTATCTTATCTTGAATGCATTTTTTGATTTGTGCAAAGTACATTTCATTTCCTTCGGCTATTGTATAACTCATCTTTATTGATATGCAACCTGTGAAAATAGCTAATGCTTGGTGAAGATTTATTTTTATTGCAACCCATGGGATCAATTGCGTTTTTTATACATGTTTAATGTCTTGAAATGATATTTTAAGTATTGAACTTCTTGCAGCAGATTATTCATTAAGTAATTGGTTGTTTCCCTTTGTTTTCTATTATTTCACTTGTCTGCCATTAGTGTGTCACCGACCAAGCAGGACCCTCATCCATATCATCTTTCCAGCCCAACCATGCTCCTGTCTTGGTAAAACCAACCCTCTAACTAACACAAAAAATCAAATTATCAAAATAATAATCATCCCAAAACTTGAGGTGGCCTAACTTTTCCCTTCAGCAGTCAGGTGCAGACTTTAGGACCAACATCTCCTGGAATCATTGTTGGGGAAAGAAGTAATGAAATATCTTTCCCTGGGAGAATGACATCGAATATCTCTAACCTTTTATGGTGAACAAAGATCAGACATAGATAGACTGTCATCTTTCACATGCCGACTCCACTTAATAGAATTTGTGAAAGAAATACTGGCGCCCAGAAAAAGACTCAACAAGTCCAAATATGAACACATCAAATCCACCAAGGCTCATCCTAAACCTGAGAAGGACACAGTAGTTTCTAATCCAAACAGGAAACTAAGAAAATCCATAGTAGATCAGAGATATACCTCCCCCCTCAAGGGTAAAGTTGTGCCAACCCCCAAAAAAATACAATTTGAGGAAAAGAGGGGGGGCTCCCAAAGCCACTATCTATGATCAAAACAAAAAGGCTGAAGTCATTCCCAAGCCAAATCCAAGGAAATATATGTCATCTAAATCTCATCAACTTCCCCCACCTAAACCTGCAGTCCCTGAGATAAAGGAAGTTGATAGGCCACCAACCTCTTTCAACCTAGAGCATGAGTTGAGAAAGATAAATATCCTTGTTCCTTTGATAGAACTGATGAANATGTCATCTAAATCTCATCAACTTCCCCCACCTAAACCTGCAGTCCCTGAGATAAAGGAAGTTGATAGGCCACCAACCTCTTTCAACCTAGAGCATGAGTTGAGAAAGATAAATATCCTTGTTCCTTTGATAGAACTGATGAAGAATGAACCTTTCAAAAAATCCATCATGAAATTTCTGCAGCCAACTCCTTCTATCGTATCTTCTGATGTAATTAGTCTATAGGATGAGAACCCATCCATTACTATGGGTCCACACATTGATGATGGATCTAATGCTTCTCCACCATTCTATATATATTTAAATGTCCATGATAAGATCCTGCATAATTGTATTATGGTCTCAAGAGCCTCGCACAATGTTATGCCCAAAGTTTTTATGGAAGAACTAGGTCTAGAGATCACCAAACCCTACCAGCATATGTACTCCTTTCATTCTAAGAAATTAAAATGTGTGGGACTGATAAAGGATATGGTGGTTTCTTTGGCACAATTACCAATGAAGAGTGTAGTGATGGACATTGGTGTGGCTGACATTCCCCAAAAATTTGATATGATCTTATCCAGAACTTGGGCTAAGAAGGTTGGAGGATCATTACAAATGGACGTCATTTATGCCACCATCCCTATGTTTAGAGGGGAACATAGGAGGATATACAGAGAGGTAAGGTTGGACTACATCGTCAGTGACCATCAGAACCCAAGAAATCACCCAATTTATGTTGTTGAGAATGAGATCAAATCATCTATTTTTCATTTAAATGATGATGAACCCGAAGTATCAGTTATCCAAATGCAAAGATCAACCACTGATAGATCAATGAAACAAAGTATGGAAGATGTATTATGACGGTTCTTCATCAAAGGAAGGATCTGGGGCAGGTATACTCTTCATTTCCCCTTCACAAGAGGTAATAACACTCTCTTATAAGCTGGAGTTTGAAACTACTAACAATATACCTGAATATGAAGCTTTGGTGTTGGGATTGAGGACTACCAAATATATGGCCATTGATTGTTTAGCGGTTTTTGGTGATTCTGAGTTAATCATCAATCAAGTTAAGAACATCTATCAAGCTAAACAACAGAGGATTAGGAAATACATAAATGAGGTATGAGACCTGATGGGAAATTTCTTTCTAGAATTTAATATATCCTTCATCCCCAGAGATGTGAATCATAAGGCAGATTCTTTGGATTTGGCTTCCAGCACTTTTAGACCCCCCCTTGGTCCAAATATTAAATATCAGGTGGAAATCAAGCATAGGACAGCCATACCAGACAACATAAAGCATTGGAAAATCTTTAGTGATGATCTAGAGCTGCAAAGGTTTCTACATACCATTGATGAATTCTCTAATATCTCAATCAACCAAGAAAGACAAGGGGGTGAAAATAATGAATTAGAAAATCAGTAAAAATCTCATTTGCTAAAGAAAGTAGTTGGTCACGATATTGTGGAACTGAAACACAATCATATTCCAAGAGGACTAGTGCCACTGGAGAGGTTGTTTGACAGTAATGATGTTTCTAGAGAAGCTGTCATGAAGAATCAAGAAGAAGAGATAACATATTGCAATATTGGGACCACTGAGAATCCCAAAATCATCAAGTTGTCTAAAGCATTAGCTGCAGAAGAAAGGGACAGGTATGTGACATGTCAGTCTCATAAAAAAAATTGATGATACTTTTTCTTGGTCATATGAGGATTTAAAGACATTTGACATTGACATCATCCAACACAAGATACCTCTGAAGGTTGGCTCCAAGCCATTCAAACAGAATATTCGGAAATTTAATCCCATGCTGATGTCTATAATCAAGAAAGAGATGAAACAAATGTTGGATGTAAAGATTATTGTACCAATGAGGTACTCAAACTGGGTGGCCAACTTGGTGCCTGTGAGAAAGAAAAATGGGGAGATACGCTTGTGTGTTGATTTCTGAAATCTCAACAAGTGTTCTCTAAAAGACAATTACCCCCTCCCAAAGATGGATCATATTTGAAAAATGATGGTAGGTTCCCACAGGATTTACCTGTTAGATGGATACTCTGGCTATAACCAGATAGCGGTGTGCGAAGAGGACAACGAAAAAACAACATTCACCACCCCATGGGGAACATTCATGTACGACAATATGCCTTCTGGGATGATGAACGCAAAGGCCACTTTTCAGAGGGCCGTGGTTTGTTGGGCCCTTCATTTTTGAGAAAAGAATCGCGCAAGTGTTGGTCACGCAACCTCCAACAGAGGACGGTAGGAAGAACAACAGAAAATAGTTGCGGAAGCCAATGCAAGACCAGCCAAACAACAGACAGTTGCAACAGAACAAGAAGATGTGCAAGCAGAACAAAAAGACATAACCCAGCTATATATAGGATAGAATATAATTGTAAAAGGGTTGTTGTTGTCGGGTTTTTGGGATTGATGGATTGTTGTATAGGTCGGTTCAATCAGATGATGAGTTTGCTCATCCATTTTGGTCATTAGCTGATATTGTTAGGTCGAGTAGCATCTACCAGAGTCATGTCCATGAGCCTTGTCCAAGGTTTTTGTGGTAAATCAAGAAGAATANATTGTTGTATAGGTCGGTTCAATCAGATGATGAGTTTGCTCATCCATTTTGGTCATTAGCTGATATTGTTAGGTCGAGTAGCATCTACCAGAGTCATGTCCATGAGCCTTGTCCAAGGTTTTTGTGGTAAATCAAGAAGAATAGAGTCTGTAATGAATGTGAACTACTACTTGGGAAATCAAGACTCTGTGGCTGAGGGCCGGAGCCACGAGTTTGGAATGTACTTTCTATGTAATACTGAGTCTGTAATGTAAGAAAGGTCTTTAATGATGATATAAGGAAGGGTTAAATTTCCAAATCTGATGTGTCTCTACATTGTCGCTTATGCCTTTCAGTCTTCTTGTATATCTTATGAGTTACAATTGTCATTCTTATGGTTAACTGATGTTCGCAATACTAGTAGGCTTGGTAAACACCTTCGCCCGAGATGGCAATGTAAACACCTTCGCTTGGGGCAGGGTGAGATGGGGTGAGAGTCATGGAATAAAGAGAGGGGAAGGATTAGTTGACAAATGGGGGGAAACAACAAGAAATGGATTCAAGAGATGAGCGAGCCTTGAAGAGAGCCGCCATAGTTGAGAAGTGGTGGCGCGGAAAAATCAAGAAAGTCGCAAGATAGTCTGAAAAGTTTAGGAAAGAAGGATTATTGGGAGAAAGAGAAGAAAGACATATGGAAGAAATGCAGAGGATGAGAAGACAAGAACGACTGGTCAGTCAAAGGTTAAATGAGAGAGAAGAAAGGAAAGTAGGAAGTCCCCAGGAGGCAGGATGAGAAGGAGGAAGTGCGGATATAACAGAGGAGGAAATCGACATGAATCTTGAAGGATAAAGAGAAGATTCAGCCTCGATAATAGGAGAGATCGGGAATCAGGCCGACGAGATCGTCCCACTGGAAGCTAACGAGACCCCCCAAATCAAATAAATCTTCCCTGAAGCTAGTGGTGCCAGCCCCGAATCACCCGTACCCCAAGTGCCCTCAATACAAGAAGTACGTTCTATACTACCTTCTCATGCAAGTTAGGTTTCAGTACAATTAGTTAACCATTCACAACCAGGAAGTGTGAGTACAGGGAGGATATTGGGATCCACTGGTAGATCGCAAGCAGGATCATTATGGTTCACATTGATACGAACAACAAGATCAACAATGGCCAGCCATGCAAGAAGATCGATTGCCCGATACCCAGAATTTTGGGGAAAGGGAGATGAAGACGTTGAACAGAACTGGTTCTTGTGCAAAGCCATCTGGAGATCCAGAGGGACACCAGATGCAAACAAGTTGGTCAAATTCCAGACTACCCTGAGAGGTCGCACTCTCAAATGGGACATGAAGATCATTGAACCAAGAGTGCCAGGGACACAAGGTCAAGTGTTTACCCTTGGACAGGTACGGATGAGGTTTATAGTAGAATTCAAACTACCCCAGTCAGAACAATAGGCTCTATTTGAGCTACGCGAAATCCAACAAAGAGAAGGTGAATCAGCCTGGGAATACAGCCAGAAGTTCAAAGATGCCATAGGGAGGTTGGAACACCCAATCCACGAAGAACATCAAAGGGAATGGTATATTTAGGGGCTACTATCTCTGACTCGGATTACGCTAACGCAACAGCGGATAGCCACATTGATAAACACCTTGGAACAATCGATGAAGATCGAAGCCTGGGACCTCCCCAGAATCTGATGGCAACCCCACTATGACCCACAAGAGGAGTTGTGCAAGTATCGAAGAACCCACCATTTCACCATCCCACCCCATACCATGCATTCCCAGGAGGCCAAGAAACACCAACGATGGAGTATTGTGAGATCTTTCGAAACCACGGGCATGGACCAAGACATTGCCCCATCATGTGAAAATATTTGACGGTACCAAACACAGTCCATTGTGAGTTCTGCGCATCTACCACACATACTACCAACCAATGTAGGGCATTGGATGCACTGGTGGATAGGCTAGACCGCACAGCATTCAGGGTAAACAAAAACCCTCAGGGACCAAGAGGAGGCTGAGGAGGTGGAGCTGGCGGAGATTTCAGAGGAGGAAGAACTAGCAGAAGAGGACCAAGCAGATGTTATAACTGTGATGAACAGGATCACTTGGCTAGAGACTGTCCTCACCCAAGGTGGCCATGGTGTTCACATTGCAGAACCAACAAACACGCAACTGAAGACTGCCCAGAGCTAATTGAAAAATGGGAAGATAGGGTACGACAAAGAGGAACTAACCTTGTTAGTTCAGAAATAAAGAGGATTTCTAAAGGACAATTTTCAAATCTTCATCACTCGAGGAGGCACGAGGATAGGAGCTGATGTTGATGCTCTACCTCATATTCAGAAGGAATCACCTAAGGGAGATAGGTACGACCCCCTAAAACAAAAATTGTTCTTTAAGGATGTCATAGAAGTCTTCCAGAGTATTCATATTTATGAGATGCAAGAGAACCCCCATCAGTCGGTTATATACCCTAAGGTAGCACAAGTACCTGCATCACCCCCTGCACCCAAAAACCCCATAGACATACCAAGACAACCTGAGCAGCATCAAAATGTAGTTGACCTATGGTTTCAATTATTCTCTGACATTCTGGGGAATGATCAACTGACAGAAAAGTTGTGCAATGTGTTGTACCTAGTCTTAGGGAATGAAGGAACCTCAGAAGCAAGGATTAGGTCTAACCTCCCTGAGAAGAGTACTCAGAGGGTGCAACAAAGAAAAGTAAGAACTGGAAAAGAATTTCGACTGATAGCCCAGTTAGATGACTTTGAAATTAAGGATGTCATGCTAGACCTAGGGTCAGATGTGAACATTCTACCCAAGAGAACCTGGGAAGCCCTAGGAAAACCAAGACTGACATACTCCCCAATTCAGCTAAGAATGGAAAACCAATACTGTATCTTTCCCATAGGAAGACTAGAGAATGTGGAAATCGATGTAGGAGGATTCAAAACAGTGGCGGACTTTGAAGTCATCAAGATCATGGGAGACAAGGACCCCTATCCTGTGCTACTCGGCATCGATTGGGCCTAGGAAAACTATGCAGTAATTGACTTAAAGAAATACACCATGAATTTTGAGGCTACGAGAATCAAGGTAGTTCAACCTTTGGATCCATATGTAGGACCCAGGTGTACAGAACCAACAGACAATAATATGGAAGGAGAAGACCTAGACCAATTGTACACCATAACAGCTGGGACAAGAAATGATTACATAAACCCTATTGCGGATGGATCAGTAAGTTGGAAAAGCATACAATCAGCAGATGAAGACTCAGAATTGTCTTTTTATAGTTGGAAAAAAAGCTCGCGTGAACGATTCTCAAGAATATGCATAACTGTCCAAATGACCAGATGGGTCAGGACTGAAGTCAGAGAACACCCAGTATACGATGACACCTCATACCTAGGCAAATTCTTATAGAGCATGGAAGAGAACGTGAGAGAGGATCAACGAATCTTGGAACTAGATATAGCTTTCCAGAACAACCCTACCAGATGGTGGGATACACACAAAACTACACTTAAAACCTGGGACGAGATGAAGCAAGCTCTCAAATACAGGTTCTGGAACATGGAACAACTAGAAACAGAGATACAGATGGAACCACACGTCGCACAACTGTTCATTGGAGAAGCAGACCCAAGAATACACATCGAATAGTGCATGACACAGTGGCAGGTCGCAGAGATGCCCTCTCTCTTCTGGGTTCAAGTATTTCCCCATTCTCTAGGCCCAATTCTGAAAGCTTGATTTATACATGAGGAAACCAAAAGACAAACCAACAATTGGCAAACATTAGCAACTCAATTTTGCAAAGACTTCTCATTTACAAGTAAGTACCCTAAGCTTGAACCAATCCTGCAAAAGATTAAAGAACTTCTTTTCATAGCCAATAATGACAAGAGATCAAACTTTGTAGTATGTCCCGGGCATACCCAAGAATTTCAGACCAAACTCCACTTACCTGTAACCGGAAATCCTATAGAATGCTATCAGATTAGCAAAGCCTCAGGAAGCCTAGACGAATTAGAAGAACTGAGAAACCTAGCCATCAAAGAGACTGAGGGAAACAGGGAAATCCAAAACACCATACCTAGCCAGACCGATATTTCCTACAATCACCTGTTAAAACTGCAGAGACTCAACATAGGGACTGAAGAGCAACCCAAAATAGCCCTGGTAGGCGATTACTGGGATGAGAAAACAGTCAAGAAATATAAGCCTTACTGCGAGAATACAAATATTTGTTCCCGAAAACTTTTTCAGAATTAAAGGGAATCAAAGGAGTTTTGGGAGAAATGAAGATTGAGCTAAAACTAGGATCCAAGCCTGTCAGACATAGGCCATACCATCTTAACCTGAGAGTAAAATAAAAAGTTAAAAATGAGATTGATAAAATGTTATAAGCCGGCCTTATCTTTCCAGTAGAAGAATCATAATGGGTCAGCCTGATAGTCATTCAAAACAAGAAAGACACTGAAGACATTAGAGTATGTGTAGACTACAGAAGCCTCAACTCTGTCTTTGTGCACAACCCTTTCCCAACACCATTCACCGATGAGGTCCTAGAACAGGTTGCAGGGAATGAATCATACTCATTTACAGATGGATTCTTAGGATACCATCAAGTTAGGATTACTAAAGAGGACAAGAGAAAAACTACCGTCATCACTAAATGGGTATCGTTTGCATACAATTTCATGCCATTTGGTCTAAAGAATTCCCTTGAAGTTTTCTCCAGGATCATGATAGTAGCCTTTAGAGAGTTCATTCACAAGTTCATAGAAGCCTACATGGATGATTGGACAATATATAGCTTACTCAAGGAACATGTAGCACTATTGAGGCTAATGTTCAACAGATGCAGATAGTTACAAATCTCACTAAACCTCAGGAAGTGTATCTTTTGTGTGCCACACAAAAATTTGTTGGTCCACATAGTCTTTCGAGAAGGAATATTAGTAGACCTAGTTAAAGTAGCAGTCATTGTGAATATTCCGCCACCCATGATTGCTAAATAGCTGCACTCCACACTCAAACACACAGGGTACTATCGCCGATTCATCCAAAGATATGCCAACATTACTGCACCTCTGGAAAATCTCCTGAAAAAGGATGAAACGTTCCGATGGACTCCCGAGTGTAACAAAGCATTTGAAACACTTAAGGAAAAACTCGTCACAACATTGATCCTCATATTTCCAAATTCAGAGAAAGAATTTCATGTCCATGTGGATGCATCAGGAATTGCCTTAGGAGCTATTTTAATGCAACCATGAGATGGAGCTATGGATCACCCCATATATTTTGCAAGCCGGAAGCTGTCGCACGTAGAGCGCAACTATAGAATGACCGAAAGGGAAGTCTTAGAAATGATCTATGCTTTACAAAAATTTAGACATTATCTGTTAGGATATCATTTAAAATTCTTTACTGATCATTCAGCATTAAAATACCTAGTTAATAAACCTGTGTTGGAAGGAAGAATTTGCAGATGGTTGTTGTTATTTCAGGAATTTTCTTTTGAAGTCATTTTCAATCCAGGACGATGCAATGTCGGACCCGACCATCTATCCAGACTAGATTCAGGAGAAAATGGTAGATGATCAGCTCCTAGATGCACATTTGTTCAAGATCAACGCAATTCTAGAATGCCTGGATGACATAGCAACCTTTCTTAGCATAGGAGCTTGCGCGGAAACATATTCCGCAACTCAGAAATGCCATATGGTCATGAGAGCAGTAGATTACCAGCTGATCACTGGGAAACTGTATAAACTAGGACTAGACAGTATCCTCAGGCACTGTGTCCTAGATCATGAAAGGTAGGAGATAGTCTGGGAATTCCATAATGGAATTACAAGAGGACACATAGGAGGAAAGGCAATGGCACATAAATTTCTACAGGTAGGACTTTGGTGGGAAACACTTTTCAAGGATGCAAAAGCATATGTAGATTGTGCGACATTTGCCAAAGGGTGGGAAAACCATCCTGTCGAGATGAATTACCACTTCAACCAATCAGAGCTCTGCAGGCATTTGAGAAATGGGTAGTTGACTTCATTGGGCCTGTTGGCGACGAAAGTCACTCCTGGATTGCTTGCAGGAGCAGAGCCCAATGCCCATTAGTTTTATGTCACGATTTATTTAATGGGGTGATCGAATGGATAGAGACTCAATAAGGTATAGCTTCAATTCAGGAAACTGGGCCTGGTGTGTAGAAGACAAGGGAGGTCTTGATCCAACTTCTGTCAGTAAGCTGAGTATAAGGTGGATAGATGGAAGACTTAAAGAGAAGGGTGAGAAAGACTGCCTTAGGCAACAGGCCTTCAAAGCTTGAGGAAGAAAAACTCTAAAGCCAAGATCCGCTTGGCCCAGAGTTTCAAGGAGATGAAAGGGGACTCGACTGGATACTCTAATTCCAAGCCATTTCAACACTAAGAAAACACAAGAACTAATTAGAAACACTGCGACTGTTGCAGTGATCCAACCTACAACATCCTACAACAGCGCAACTCGACTGGATCCTCCAATTCCGAGTTGTTCTAACATAGTAAACAAAGAGATGGGAAAAGAGGCTGACATCCATAAAGTAAGAAATCTCAAATGCATTATACATTAACCAGAGCAACCAGCGCTTCACTAAAACTTTACAATCGGGAGCCTTGCTCAACCATCGATCCTACAAAAATACAGAAATTGAGTATATATACTCAGGGAAATTTGCCACCTTGGCAGCAGGGGGGGGGTAGCTAAGAAATTAAAGTCCAATTTAGCGTGTGCAGGCTCCTCAGGGGGTGGTGTCTCTTCAGTCAAACATGGCCGAAACCTCTTCGTTAGACACCACTGTAACTCATCATGGCTCTTGCATGGGGACCTGCATACAGGACAATATTGGGCAGACTGCTTGCCAGAACCTCCATGCCTTACATTTAAGGAGTGAGGCGAGGTTTCAACCACCTCCTCCTACCTTCATTTATTTGTAGTAGGGACTAAGATCGAAATCGAGTTGAACTGGCACACGGAGAATGCAGCGATCCCTTCGGCATCCAAACCTGGCGTTTTAGGCCCTTTGCACAGCTCTTTCTATTACCTCAAGTGACCACAAGCTGTGACCCTACGCCTACCTTAAAATTTTCTTTCGACACTTCGCACTTAGGCAAGCCCTAATGTAGTGGAGGAGTGATCCTCTGTCTTTCGAAGTCCCTGTAGCCAAATCTGTGAAACCATGGATCTTCGCCACGTGTCCCTAGGGTGGATGGATGAGATGCTTTCGGTGCTTTGAGACCCACCTTACCATATGATAGATTCTAGCACCCCTTCCCCAGGCATGTTCCTTTGTGACCAGACGCCAAGACCATGGGCCCAACTCCTGGGCACTTTTGGCGCTTCAGGGTTTCGAGATGTGAAATGACGAGGAGCCCTTACCCTTTGAACTCTCTAATGCCGAAATGCTGACGTGATTAGATCTTGCGCCACGCGTCTTTTGGATCAAATGGCTGAGGTGACATCGGTAGCTTCACTATGAAAATCCCGAAAGACCCCACCCATGGCTCGGATCTTGCACCACGTGTCTTTCTGATCAATGGTCCCAATCTTCTCGGGATTTCTTGCACTGGGAGTTCACAATGTGTTTCTTCCTCCAATTCCCAATTGACCAAACTGCAAAATCATGGATGTGTGCCGCGTGTCCTTCAGATGGACGACTGACCCAGATTTGTCTTGAAATATAGGTGTTATCCCTCATGCTATATCTCGGGCAACTTGGTATCCCCAAAATCCTAATGACCGTCGATCTACTTCGTCAATTGATCCTTGTCATTGAAATCAGACTGCTCACTCGTTTGATTTTAAGCCCGAAATGGACTTCTTCTGTGAACTACGCTCGATGCTTATGGTTGCAGCCTTTGAATAAAACACATCTGACTAGTTTTCAAACCCCACTTCTATGCGTTTACACCAGAGGCCTAATATCGAAGAGGAGAACACCTCTATACAAGAAATGTTGCTAACATTAGGCTCCATGGGGGATAGAGTCGTCCCTATGATGCTCTAAGAACTCATTTTGCAGTTTCAGTGCCTTGTTGTTGGGCTATGGAGTCAAGCTCAAAACACCCCCTGCTGAAAATACAGGCCGAAAATTAAAAGTAAAACAAAACAAGATACATGCTCAAAAGATCTTATTTATGTACAGTCCTAAACTATCAGAATCCTTTACATGGGGCTAGGTGAAAGAAAACTTCCACCATAGCCATTCAAGAAGCATCCTAAATAGAATCTCCTTCCTTCTGTTGATGAAGGATAACAGACAATGTAACCAGGAGATCAGAATGGTTACATCCTTTAATTCATCTTCAAGGGTTTTCGTGAAGATGAAGGTGGGCGGCTCCAAGGCATAAAGGAAATGCCACTCCATGTACTTACTGACAGGGTCATAGAATGAGTGGTGAATTCTAGAGAATGGGCGACAGAAAACCTCCTCTGCTACACAGTTGTTCACATGTGGTTGAATATCTCTAATAAGCACAAGTTGGTGGACAACTGACGTAGGCTCACTGCTCTCAGGTGGTGGCTACTCGCTGGCTGGCTCTGGACAGAAAATATTATGCTCCTCCGGTTCATCCTCCTCTTCTTGTTGGCTCTCCCCTGGGTCAGATTCGTATTCATCATAAATAGGGACCATGGGATGGCTTTGCTCGCTATCATGTCGGTCAGTGTCTTCATAGTGATCAAATGTAGGATAATCTTGTTTCTCATCATCACTATAATATTCATCAAAAAGGGGTTGACCTTCATTTCTATGTTCCTCCTCTAGAATAGTGATCCCGTCAAAAATATCTATTTCAGGGACAGTGGTATCTATTGCTTCTGGTTGTTCATACATAATCTTTTTCTCTTTAATCGCAGGTAAAAATATATCGTGAGAAACCCCTTGGAGGAAAAGAGAAGAATCATTTTCCACAATTAACCCCTCTTTTAAAAAGAGAGGGTTTTTGTCATCATGAGCAGAGCTACTAGGAACATCTGCTTCAACCCGATATCCAGGTGAGTCATCTAGCATGGACCACATTTGCTCTAAAAACTCACAATTTCCACAAGAGGCATGTTGATCGTTATGAACATCTAAAAGAATAGAGGCATCTGATATGATGTCGGATGCTTCCATTCTAGGGCTAACACAATTAATATCATTCAACACCTCTACTATATTTTCTTGGCAAATGCTTTCCTCCACAGTAAAAGTTTCATCATGGACATGGTCTTCAGGGCCAACAGAAGCTTCATGGAGTGAAGAAAACTCCTCACAACAGTTTTCATACAAACAATCAGCGGGAAAATAATCTTTACAAAATGAATTGAAAGATGTATGAAAACCTGTTAAAGAGTAGATGCTCGCAGTGGGAAGGGATCGACACCACTCAAGATCAGCTCCCTTCAATGAATACCTGAAAATCTTAATCCAAACATCCTCATGCGTGATATTAAGTCGATGAATAACCTCATGAAAGTCTAGTAAATGCTCAGCTGGTACCTCCCAACTCTTTGCGTGAAATTTAGGGAGGAAATTTTCCCATATGTCTCTATCAGGAAGTGCATTA